>JAMPIV010019847.1:0-108218 GCA_024509875.1 Oreohelix idahoensis
TCAGATTTAGTCGGAAGTTAACCACTCATAACATGATAAACTGAAAGAGACCAGAAAAAAGTGTACTAAATTAGGGGTCGCAAACTAATGCCCTCGTGCCAAATAACAGTCAAAAGCTTCATTTTATATGGTGTGGCGTTTGCTATTTGTCGTGTGAAATTCTAATCCACATATATAAATTAAAAAGTAAATGTAAAGCCTAACAAATAACTTCACTAAAAGGAAAGAAGAATGGTAAAGAACAGTGCTGTCACAATGACTGTACTCGAAATCCCCCTTGTTTTCTACTTCGTCTGCAAATTGTAACGTTTCACGTTGATAGTAAAAGCCTACTGCATCACTACACGCTTTCTTCAATAAAACGTGTACTGCCTTTCTAAGAAAAACCTTGAGATACGCAAGCTGACCTATATTAATATTCCATTCATGTCATTTTATACACTAACACGCGTCTCGCTATACAATTACTACCATCACGCGTGTAAGGCCACAAGCACTAGCTTTTTTCAAATCGACAGTGATAAAAAACACTACCCATACGAGAGTTAGGTTTTAAAAACCGGAAAAACGCTTATTAGGAAACATGACATTATACTGGTTTACGTTTGAAAACATTACAGTACCCAGACACCACATCGATCGAAGTGAACGGGAGGTAGAAGAAAATACATATTTTGAACGCAGCCCCTTAGCCCCATTAAATTTATATATTTGGGTTCCTTAGGACTTGCTGACAAAGAATATGTTAAACGTTACGCAAATAGTCTAGGAATTAACAAATTATAGCCAAAAGAAATAGTGAGGGATGTCAGACAACACCAAAATCAGAATCGCTCAGTGGCAGATTTTCACACCACCATTGTACGGGAAATAGGTCCCCATGTTACCTCCTATTTGATTGGCGGAAAGTAAATGTAAGGCTAAACACGATTAGTCGGGCTATAAATATTGATTCTTTGTTGTTAGGGAAACGTGAGTAAGGGGTACTTTTTTTTTGAAAAGCTGTGTAAACATGGCACGATTGGTTAGACCCGCCAATATAGTCAATCAGAGGCGTCAGGTCAGCACCACATTTTCAAATAAACTTACTAAAGAACCAGTGCGTTGAGCGCCAGTGCATATTTTTCTAAATAAAAGCCTGGGACATCGGCAGATCGAAATTGTGCTATATTCATTGCCAGTCAACGTAACTGTGTATTATTCCATGAATTGTGGTAAGCTTGAAATATTTGATATCTTTTTAATGAAAATTGAATGTAAATTGATAATTTATGTCTGTATATATGTGTGGTTCAGTAGCGAACATGAGGTAAAGCCTATATAGTGCTCCAACCTGAACAGAAGGTGTCGGAGGAAAGTAAAACTACATGGAATTGCCAAACAGTACACTGACACCTATCTTATTGACTAGAAAGAAATAATGCTGGAATTGCAGAGGCGTAGTAACCATTAGGGAGGAGTATACTGGTGAAAATTGTTTCAGATGAAGATAGCAGTTGGCCTACCGCTCTGAACTCAGTGTTTGTTATGTATTGTGTTCAGTCTGGAAATTTATTATAAATTAATTCTGAAATAGGAGGTACAACCTTCTTGTTTCAGGGACCGTGGTCCTAAAGTTATTGAGCAGCACCTGGTCTGAGCTTTGCTGAATCTAGAGGCTGACAACATACTCCTGGGTCCAGATAGTGACCAGTGAGGTGTCTCCAGAACACGGGGAGGCTATCGAGCAGAGGAGTCTTTTCCTGCCGCCATCACGAAAGATAAGCGTCTGTGGCCAGAGGAGCTCAACATTATGCCCCCCCCCCCCACCCCCCTCAAAATCTGACTTTATAATAAAACAGAGGGAAAATACAGTGTTTAAATTGATAGGAACTGTGAACTTTTCCCCATACTATTTCCAAGATAAACAAACACTTGAAGTCATGATGACAAATAACAACATAGCTTGAAAAAAAACAAAACCAGTATTACCTCATATTACTACTACACAACTGACACACATAGGATAATATTAATAAAATATGTCACTACAAGGTTCATATTGATAAATTCTGTACATATAAATTGTAATTACAATTGATTGTGATTCCTGGTTCACTTTATAGTTGAATCAGGATATAGATTAGTGAAAGTAATTAATACATATATATTTGAAAATTTACCAGTGACTCATTTAAGATAGTCTTATAGAGTGTTAAATGTGTGTGAGTGTCACAGTGTTGTACAGTGTTGGGGAATAAATTAAATTGTTTATCTGTCTGTTGTTGTTGTGACTTACACTTCATCATTTACATAACCCTAGACATTTAACGTAGTCATCACAATATTCCAGAATAATTCTGACTGAGGTATAATGTGGTAGCAAGTAAGGTTATCTGTAAAACTCTACACCTATTAGATACAGATACCTTCACAGCTGATCTCAGTCAGTACACTAAGTCCCCTATAAATATTTATATCATCCCACTTTACCACACTATTGTACGCCACATGTCAGATAATGACCAAGAGTATGGTGCTGGTAAGCGCGGCACGAACAAGAATTGTCACTATGTGTACTTCGCATATGACGTAAAACATGTTTGGGATAGAAACAGAAGAGAGTTGATGTTTACGCTGATGGGTTCGCTTGTGTCATCTACAAGATGGTAGATATTTGAAAAGTGTTCAATGGATAATGTCTTGTAAGACGTCGATGTGTTTAAATATGGAACTAACAAATGAAACGGGATCATATATTACTTATGTGGAATAAGGGAATGTGGAATTTGATGAAATTAACCTTCTTTGCAATGCCTTGTCGTGATGTGTAGTCTACGTTGAAATAAATGTTGGAATGTCAATGGAGTTTCCAAGTCGATATATTTATTGTAGAGTTGGAACATTGGAAATACTGTTACTGAGTTCTTATGGTGATTGTTGTGAACCTTGTGGACAATAAAATTATTAATCCTAGACATAATTGAGCAAACGAGCATAATATGAAATTAAACAATATAAACCACGACACCACATATGGCCCGCGAACTATATATAAACCAGTTTAATAAGTGATTCAAAATAAATTGACATACAGAACCATGACTGTAAGAATAGAGGTACGCTTGGTGCGAACTTTGTGTAAGTGGACCAGCTGGTGCGAGCTTTGTGTAAGTGGACCAGCTGGTGCGAGCTTTGTGTAAGTGGACCAGCTGGTGCGAGCTTTGTGTAAGTGGACCAGCTGGTGCGAGCTTTGTGTAAGTGGACCAGCTGGTGCGAGCTTTGTGTAAGTGGACCAGCTGGTGCGAGCTTTGTGTAAGTGGACCAGCTGGTGCGAGCTTTGTGTAAGTGGACCAGCTGGTGCGAGCTTTGTGTAAGTGGACCAGCTGGTGCGAGCTTTGTGTAAGTGGACCAGCTGGTGCGAGCTTTGTGTAAGTGGACCAGCTGGTGCGAGCTTTGTGTAAGTGGACCAGCTGCAAGGATGGCTTCATGGTCCACAAAGAGTGATTACGGAAATCATGATGATGATGATAATATGGCTTGACATAATGTGGTTAGTAATTTTCTTAACTAGTGTTAGAGAATATTTATACACATCCAGGGCCGGCCCTAGGAATTTTGCCGTCCCGTGCAATACCATATCTTGCCGCCCCAGCCCAACCTCAAATTAACGTTTGAAATTTTTGAAACCATTATGTTATTATACAAGCTTCAACATTAATTTCATGACCATTAGCCTAATTTTAAATAGTACCATTAATAATAATGTATTGATAAATTGATGAAAATACTGTATAGTAATAAAATAAACCATTGACTTTATTAGAGACAATTATATGAAATAAATGTAGTTACATTACTTACATATAGGGGATGCTCTTCTCATGTGGACCGATGAACTGCTGAGTCACAAACACTTAACTATAGTATGTTCATGTTATAGTTTTTAGCACTATTTTCACATTATTTGAATTTATATTGTTTGAAGTATATACTGCTTAAAAAGACACTTTTCTTGCTTTCATATTTGCAAAAGCAGAAATAAGGTCTGCGTAGTCTAATTTTTGACCGATTTCATGTTCAATTGAAATCATGGCAAGTCCTTCCAATCTAGTTTCGGCCATTGTTGAGCGTAAATAAGTTTTAATAAGCTTCAGTTTTGAAAAACTGCGCTCACCACTTGCTACCGTTACCAGCAAAGTTAGTAATATTCTTAAGGCTATAGCGACATTAGGAGCAATGTTATTTTCAATAATATAACGAAGAACTTCAATTGGTGGTGTATTTTCTGGTACTAATTTTGATACTACTTTCAGTTCATCACATAGCTCAATGGCATCAATGTCTCTATTTTCTTGATGTGTTAAAACGCTTTCTAGGTTTCTACATTTATTTAAGAGCTCATTTGTCGTCTCAGATTTCAATTTAGGGATGTTATATAAAAAGGAAAAATGTGAACTGTGATGTTCCAATTGCTCGAACCTTTCTTCAATAGAGTTAGTTGCAACATCAATAATAAAAAATAAAAATTCAATTTTGAATTTAGTTTTGGGATCTAAAATAGGTTCATCTCTTGCTTCATAGTTGTGTTCCTTTTTCTGCCGACGCACTCTAGTACATTCAAACGCTGGTATCAAATCAGGATCAGCTTCAACTTTCTCAGCTAATGTTGTAGCATCAACAAGAAAATTTTGAAATGATTAATCATTTCTGAGATTCTTAAGGCTTTGGAGAACATTTCTCAAAGTTGTTATGGCACTAGTCAATTCCATTTTTATGCTTTGCAACAGTTTACTAGCAACATTAATTTCGTTTAAAACATAGTGCCATATAACCAGACAACATAAAAATTAAAAATCTCTGAGTTTTAGGGCAAGGGTTTCATCTTCATGTCTCGCCATTTTGTCTACTGACTCGTCATCAGCAATTTCTATCAATGCATCATAAAATTCCTCAATATAATATCTTAAAGGACGAATGGCCTCGATTCTAGATTCCCAGCGAGTTGTACTTAGTGTCTTGGGTGTTAGAGTTGTAATATGTTTCTTAAGGATTCCCCAACGCAGTATTGACGCTGAGAAAAACACATACAATTTCTGAACCGTTTAAAAAAATAAGACCCCTTCTCTAGATGACATCGCGGCATCATTGACCACCAAGTTGAGAGAATGAGAACAGCAAGGGATATAAAAAGCTCTCGGGTTCAAGTCCCTAATACGTTGTTGAACTCCTGAATGTTTTCCTTTCTTATTTGATCCCTGGCCACGCATGTTTGCGATTGGAATATCCATGTCTGACAATTTTCTTAGAATGCATTCGGTTAACGCTGAGCTTGTAGTGGCTTCTACAGCAATGAAACCAAGAAAATGCTCATGAATGTTGACATCATCTGGATTCGTATTAACAAATCTTACAATTAGTGTTAATTGTTCAATGTGACTTACATCGGGAGTACAGTCTGCAACTATGCTATAATATTTAGCTTTCTCCACCATAGAAGTTATTTCTTTTTTTATGGTTCCAGAGAGAAGAGCAATTAATTCATTTTGAATGTTTTTCCCAATGTAATGTTGGGTCGATCCACGAGCTACTCTCATTAAATGTTCACACATAACACTATCAAATCTGGCAATCAGTTCAAGAAGCTTAAAAAAATTTCCATTTTTAGGGTCATATAATTTATCAGATGTTCCACGAAATGGCAAGCATTGTTGGCTCAAGAACTGGACAATAGCAATTAGGCGTTCTATTATGCTCCTCCAGTGCCGAACTTCAGAATGTAATAACTTTTGTTGCATTGAATCAATTGTCTGTACTGATTTAAGCCTGGACGATAATTCAATCCACTTTGTATGGGACTCCAAGTGGTTGTTAGATTTTTCGTGTTCATTAAGATACACATACAAATGACCCCAATCATTATAGCCATCAGTAGTGAGTGACATTTTATTACAGGAAAACAACTTACAGCAGAAACAAAATACAGAATCTTTTTCTTTTGAATACACTAACCATGATCGATTAATATGTTCTCCATTGCTAAGCTCCCTAGTGTAAAAATTTAGTGAAAATTTCCGACCATTAGAGCTGCGCGGAAAAACGAACTCATTTTTTGGTCTCTCTGGCAGGCCTTTTTTACGATTTCCATTCTTTCGGTATCGCTTAAAGAAGGACTCCGTCTTGCCGGATCAGTGTACCTCTTAAGTTCATCACTTAAATCTCTGGAATAGGAAACAGTCAAATCAGTCTCATTTTCGACATTGTTAGTAATATCTACGTTACTGGCGTCCGAGTTAGAAGTACTTGCCATGAGCTCAGAATCATTTGTTTCGGTACATTTGCTTATTTTCTTCTGTCCTACATCAGCTGTTTCAGTTTTTATATATTTATGTAAAGCCCCGCTATGTTTTTTTAATATCGCGTTCTTTTTCCAGTTTCCGATATTCAGCACCTGATAGTTTTTTTTATTATCGGACATTATATCTATTTGAATATTAAAACTGTTTTAATAAACCCTACAATAAAATGTATTATTTAGTAATGAATGGAGGCTGAAGCACTGTACTAATTTCCATAAAACGTTTAAAAAACTTATTTATCACTGTAACTTCCTTGAATGCACACTCCAAAACAAATGAAACATTCGAGCCGCCAACATAGAACAGTCGATTAAAAAAATAAATTCCTGATTCCCACGCCAAGTTAATTAATTCCCGTCTCTCGTTCAGCCATGCTGAAAAATTTATCGTGGCGGTCTTCAGTTGACCACTGAACACGGAAATATAATCCTCTTGGAACAACTGTGGTTTCGACCAAGCGAATAAATTGTACTGACGTCTCTAAAGAAATACCTTTTACTGCCTTTGTAGGAGGAGAAGATAGCATTGGGATCGTATGGCAGAACTATTAATGAAGACTTGAAAAACAGCTAAAGAACAGATTGCAGGTGCAAATATTTCGTAGAGAAAAAAGACAAAATGTGAAGGAATAGAAAAGTCCATCTGTGGTGAAGTGGGATGTTATAAATATTTATAGGGGACTTAATGTACTGACTGAGATCAGCTGTGAAGGTATCTATATCTATTAAGAGTAGTGTATTATAGATAACCTTACTTGCTACCACATATCTATATATCTCAGTCAGAATTATTCTGGAATAGTGTGACGCTACGTTATGTGTATAGGGTATGAGTATGGTGAAGTGTAAGTCACAACAACAGACAGATAAACAATTTAATTTAATCCACTACTCTTAACAACACTGTGACACTCACATACATATAACACTCTATGAAAATATCTTAAAGAAGTCACTCGTAACTTTTCAATTAACAATATGTATTCATTACTGTCATAAATGTGTATGTGTGTCCTGATTCAAAGACAAAGGAACCAGGAATCACAATCAATGTTAATTACAAGTTATGTACAGAATGTATTAATATGAATCTGGTAGTGACATATATTATTAAAATATCCTATGTGTGTCAGTTGTGTAATAGTAGTATGAGGTAATACTGGTTTTGTTTTGTTCAAGCTCTGTTGGTAGTTGTCATCATGACTTCAATAGTTTGTCTTAAGGAAATTAGTATTGGAGATGTTCTCAGTTCCTGATATTAAGACAATTAATTTCCCCTCTTAATATTATTTTTACAAAGTCATTTCAAGATGAGGGGACATAATGTTGAGCTCAGCTGGCCAATTCGCTTATCTGGCGTGATGGCGGCAGGAAAGGACTCCTCTGCTCGAATTCTCCTCTGGGCTCAGGAGACACCTCACTGATAGCTAAGACCAAGGAGTATGCTGTCCGAATCTGGATTCAGCAAAGCTCTGACCAGGTGCTGCTCACTACCATCAAGACCACGGTCCCTGAAATCAAGAAGGATGTACCTTCTACTTCATAACTAACTTAAACTCTCTTGTTACACTGATCACAACACAGCACAAACATTGAGTTCAGAGCATTAGGCCAACTGTCAGCTTCATTTGAAATACTTTATTCCAGTATTACCCTTCTTAATGGTTACTACGCCTCTGCAATTCCAGCATTATTTCTTTCTATTCAATCATCCAGGTGTCAGTGTACTGTTTGGCCATTCCATGCCGTTTTACTTCTCTCCGACACCCTCTGTTCAGGCTGGAGCATTATAGGCTTTACCTCACGTTTGCCACTGAACTACACATATATATATACAGGCATAAATCAACAATTCACATTCAATTTTCATTAAAAGATATTGAATGGTTCAAGCTTACCACAATTCCTAGGAAATAAACACAGATACGTTGATTAGCAATGAATTCTGGCACATTTACTGGCACAAATTCCCATCTGCTTATCTTCCAGGCTTTTATTTCGCAAAATATAAGCTGGCTTCAACGCACTGATGCTTTATCAAGCTTATTTAAACAAGTGGTTTCGAACTAACGCTCCCAAGTGTGTATATCAGCGAGTCTGACCAATGAGCCCCGTTTCGACAAGTGTTTGAAAAAATGTTACCCTTCCCTGTCTCCCCTGACAACGAAAGATAGTATTTATAGTCCGACCAATCGTGGTTAGGCTTTCATTTGTTGCGCTCCAATCAATTTGGAGTTTACATGGTAGGCTATTTATGTAACGTAAGGTTTTTTCAAACACGTTATAAAAAAAAAATTTATGAGCAGAAATGATTCCATGCTGTCAGGCATCCTCACTATTTTATTTTGGGTATAATTTATTAATTCCTGGACTATTTGCGTAACGTTTTACATATTATTTGTCAGCAAGCCCTAAGGAACCCAAAAATACAAATTTAAAGGAGCTACGTGGCTGCATTCAAAATATGCAATTTCTTCTACCTCCTGTTTCGAAGATGTGCTGTCTGGGTACTGTTATGTTTTCAACCGTAAACCCATCTAATGTTGTCTTTCCTAATAAGAGATTTCAGGATTTATAAACCTAACTCTGGGAAAGGGTAGTGTATTTTATCACTGTCCGTCTGAAAAAAAAAAAATTAGTGCATGTAGACTTACACGCGTGATGGCAGCATTTGTGTATCGCGCGACGCGTGTTGCATGCGTTCCTGATTTTCAGCCCTCCCCTCTCTCTTTATCCTTTTGTCCATCTGTTCGTTCGTTTTGGTAACGCAGTGTAGAAAAAGACATGAATGGAATTTAAAATTTAGGTCAACTTGCATATTTCAAGGTTTTTCTTAGAAATACAGCACACGTTTCATTGAAGAAAGCGGGTATAATACCGTAAGCTTTTACTATCAGCGTGAAAGCGTTACAATTTGCAGACGAAGCAGAAAACAAGGGGGATTTCGAGTACAGTCATTGTGACAGCACTGTTCTTTACCATTCTTCTTCCTTTATTTATTATATGTATTTATTAGGCTTTATATTTACTTGATAATTTATATATGTGGATTAGAATATTCCACGACACCTCCCCTCTTAAAACAGACATTATATGTCAGTCCTTTATTCTATATACACATAGAGAAATTTATTATTATTTCTGGTGTTTACGGTGATTCTCATCACACGGATGGCGGCTTAAAAAATCCGCTCCCAAATTGGTTTTTCCAGATATATACTCAATGCTAAAATTATATGGAGCCAGAAGCAAAGACCATCGGAGTAACCTAGAGTTCTCATGCTTAGCCTGTGCTAGAAACGATAAAGGTTTGTGATCTGTTTGCAACTTAAATGCCTTCCCATATAGATAAATATTGAATTTCTTTATTGCCCATATTACTGCGAGACATTCTTTTTCGCTAGTTGAGTAGTTGATTTCAGCTTTATTCAACTTTCTGCTAGCATATGCCACTGGGCTTAATTCCCCATCCAATGCATCTGATTTCTGTAGTAGAGTTGCACCTAACCCAATATTACTTGCATCCGTCCTTACTATGAATTCTTGACTTAAGTCAGGTAATTTCAAAATGGGTTTACTTGTGAGCTTTTCCTTCAATTCTTGGTAAGTCATTTCACATTGTGGAGTCCATGTAATGCGATCTGGATGTCCTTTACGTGTCAATTCAGTTAACGGTGCACATATGGAATTAAAGTTTTTGATATACTTCTGGTAGAAACCACATAAGGAGACAAAGGATCTCACGTCCTTCTTGGTTTGTGGTCTCGGGGCTTTCTGTAGTTTCTCTAAATTCTTTGGGTCAGGGGTCATGTTTCCCTGATAAACTGTGTGTCCCAAAAATTCCAATTCTTTACATCCAACGCAACATTTGGTTGGTCGGGCTGTTAAATTTGCCTCCCTAAGTCGAGTAAACAGCATGTTCAGAGAGTCAATGTGTTCCTCAAATGTTTCTGTTGCTATAAGGATATCATCCATAAAATTTGTTATACAGGGATTATTCAGAGGATCCAATAATTTTCTCATCATTCTAGAGAAGACACTAGGCGCATTCTTCAATCCAAATGGCAATCTATTAAACTCATAGTGTCCTTCTGAGGTACTAAAAGCTAGGTATGGTCTAACCTCAGGCTTTACTGGAATCTGATAGTATCCTTTACTCAGATCCACTTTTGAGAAATATTTAGCTTTATTTAGTCTGGCAAACAGCTGATTTGTATCCGGCAATGGATCCACTTGTCCTTCTGTAATAGCATTCAGTCTCCTGTAATCTATACAGAGTCTATGTTCTCCAGAGGGCTTCCTTAAGAGTACAACACCGGAACTATACGAAGACTCACTGTGCGAAATAATTCCTTCCTTCAATAGATAATCTATCTCTTCCTTCAAAGCTTTCTCCTTAGCAAACGGAATAGAATATGGTTTCATACAGACAGGTGTGGAGTCTATTAGTTTCATATCATATTCCAATAGGTTTGTATGCCCTGGTCGGTCTGTTAACACCTCTGCATGATTATTTAGAACCTGTTGCACTCTCTCTTTCTGAGTTTTCGTTAAATGTGTACTGATTTTCACCTGTGCTGCTGTCTCACAGGGGTGTGATGGATATTCAAATGATGAAAGTGGTTCCTTTTTCATCTCCATGGCGATGGACAAGGTCAACAAGTGTGTCTCTTCCTGATGTTCTCTTTCCAAATATTTCTTCAGGAGATTCACATGATAGATTTTTTCTTTCCCCTTCTTATCTATCTTATAATTTGTTCTAGACACCTTCTCTAGAACTGTATATGGACCCTGCCATCCAATTTGTAACTTATTCTGACTCTCAGGCAAAAGAAGCAGTACTTTCTCTCCCACAGCCAAATTTCTGTCTTTCGCCTTCCTGTTATAATAGGCAGCATGTTTCTTCCTGGCTTGTTTCACATTTTCATTGGCAAGTTTCCAGCCAGTTTTTAACCGAGTGGTCAGCTCATTCACATACTGGTATGAAGATGTAATGTTTTCCTCTGCCTTTTCATCAGTCCACGTTCTTAACATAGCTTCGAGTGGACCTTTTATTGGCCTTCCAAACAATAATGTTGCCGGGGCCATACCGGTTGAACTATGGGGTACCTCCCGATAAGCAAAGAGGGCGGCGTGCAGGTACTGGTCCCATGTATCTGGTTTTTCGTGTGCCAACTTTCTCAGGATCGACATTAATGTGCCGTTAAATCTTTCCACTTGGCCGTTCCCTTGGGGATGATACACACTACAATGGAAGTGTTTGGCCTGGAAGATCCTGAAAACTTCTTCAGTTAGTTTCCCCTTGAACTGAGAGCCATTATCAGTCAAGATTTGATTGGGAAAGCCTAACCTTGTGAAAATTGTGAGCAATGCCTCTGCCACATGTTTTGAATCAATCGATGACAGGGCTACTGCCTCTCCCCACATAGAACAAGTGTCCACCAGAGTCAGAATGTAGCTGTTCCTTCTCTTGGTTCGGGTGAGAGGTCCCACAAGATCCACGGCAACTCTCTCAAAGGGTGTTCCCACTATGGGCATTTCCCCCAGAGTTGCTGGTGCAGTCCAATGTTTAGGTGCTACTCGTTGGCACTCTGGACAGGATTTTACATATCGTTTGATATCTTCAGTTATTCCTGGCCAGAAATAGTGACAAGCTATTCGCTGTCCTGTTGCGCTGATTCCCATATGACCACTGAAGGGAATCGCATGCCCTAGTTCCAACACTTTAGTCCTATATGAAGTGGGAAGGACCAGCTGTCCGTGACCATTGGATTCAGATCCAGCCTTCCTATATATCAATTTGTTCTTCATATAAAACTCTCCCTTGCCTGGAGGTGTATGAGATTTGGGCAACTTCTTGAAACATGGCTTGAGTGTTTTGTCCTCAGCCTGTGCCTTCCTCATCTCATCTGGGTGAGTATTTATGGGATTATCCTCCTCCTTCTTTGTCTGTGATCTGGTCTGCACTGTTGCCAATATCACAGGTCTCTTGGGATTCCCCAAGAAGACATATCTACACCCCAATATTAGAGGGTAGATTGGCTCATTTATCACTGCTGCTTTTATGATTCCTTCCACATATCGCGTTTTCACTTTTATTCGGGCGACGGGAAGTGTCATGGTAGCTACATCCTTGGTTGCAGTTTGAATCTCCACTGTTTCTGTGGTGTATTGATCGGCCTGCACCAGGTGAGAACTCACAACGGAATCGTAATCTAAACCGGTATCATATAAACATCTTATAGTGACACCATTACAAATGACATCTTCACACACTGGGGGGTGGTATGGTTCCTGTAATTCTTCAGGTTTGCCCTTCTTTTCCTTTTTCCCCGATGTCATAGCAGCAAAATGAGGAGGTTTCCTTCTACAATGGTCAGTGTCATGATTGTTCATCTTACAATTTTTACACCACCTTTTTCCTTGGTTGAAAGATTTTCTTTCATCATATTTCCTTTCATCGAATTGTGGGAATTTATTTTTATTTTCATACCGTGGCCTATCAAATTGGTGCTTACCTTTATTTTGATCCTTAGGATCAAATTTATTAAAGTTCTGTGGTGCCTTAAAGTTATCCACTTGTTTCTTTTTATTACCTGTTACCTCTGCTTGAGCTGCTTGATACCTTTCAGCAACATTTAGCAACTCACCCAGCCTCTCTGCACCTTGTTCCATGAGAAACTTTCTCAGGTCTGGAGCCATGGACTCTCTTAATTGCTCTATAAGGACCATTTCCTTAAGATCTTGGGTTTTCCCCAGAGAAGTCCATTTCTCCAAGTATGTCTCTATTCGTGCAGAGAACTGGTGATAGGTTTCACCTGACAGTAGTTTAGCATTCCTAAATTTTTTCCTATAAAATTCAGCATTCTTTTCATATCTTAACAAAAGAGCCTGCTTTAGCATGTCATAATTTTCCTGATCACCTCTGCTCATTTTTGCAAAAACTTCATAAGCTGCCCCACGAAGTCCCTGAGATAACTTTAAGCTCCACCTTTCTCTCTCTAACCCATACGTGGTAGCTAATAGTTCATACCTATTTATATAGCTCTCAATATCATCGTCTTTCTCAACAAAATGATCTAAATGAAAGTTCATAGCTGAGGTTGAGGCTCCCTGAGTAACCGTAGCATCAGAGGCAAAGGGACTGGCACCATTTTCAGGAGCATGGCCTTGAAACTCCAACTCCCTTAGTCGTAACTCATGTTCCCTTTGTAATCTTTTCTCCTCCTTTTCTGCTTCCCTCTCTGCAGCTAATTTCTTCTCTTCTCTTTCTGCAGCCTGTCTTCTTTCCTCGGCTTCCCTTTCTGCAGCTAATTTCTTCTCTTCTGCTTCCAATTTCTTAGCCTCTTTGTCAGCCTCAATCTGCAACCTCTTAGTCTCAGCCTCAGCTTGCAACCTCTTAGTCTCAGCCTCTAACTTTCTTTCGGCCTCTTTTTCTAATCTTCTTTCTTCGCGTTCAATAAATTTGTCACATTCCGTCGTGACATAGGCAACCATAACTTGCCCATCTAATCCTAACTCTTTTGCAGTCTGAACAGCAGCAGATCGAAACTTGGCCAGGTCCGCCATTGTCTATCAGGTAAATTTCTACAATGTCTAACCAACAATTCAAATTCTAAATATATATAATGGACAACACAGGCACCGTGAGCTCAACCTTATTTAATTCCACCCAAGGATACCTTTTAATTCTTATATTCCCTGAAGTGAATTACCCCCAATATTTATAATAGGGAAAGATTCAAAATCCCAAGAGCGAGACCCCAATATATGTGGTGAAGTGGGATGTTATAAATATTTATAGGGGACTTAATGTACTGACTGAGATCAGCTGTGAAGGTATCTATATCTATTAAGAGTAGTGTATTATAGATAACCTTACTTGCTACCACATATCTATATATCTCAGTCAGAATTATTCTGGAATAGTGTGATGACTACGTTATGTGTCTAGGGTATGAGTATGATGAAGTGTAAGTCACAACAACAGACAGATAAACAATTTAATTTAATCCACTACTCTTAACAACACTGTGACACTCACATACATATAACACTCTATGAGAATATCTTAAAGAAGTCACTCGTAACTTTTCAAATAACAATATGTATTCATTACTATCATAAAGGCATATGTGTGTCCTGATTCAAAGACAAAGGAACCAGGAATCACAATCAATGTTAATTACAAGTTATGTACAGAATGTATTAATATGAATCTGGTAGTGACATATATTATTAAAAATATCCTATGTGTGTCAGTTGTGTAATAGTAGTATGAGGTAATACTGGTTTTGTTTTGTTCAAGCTCTGTTGGTAGTTGTCATCATGACTTCAATAGTTTGTCTTAAGGAAATTAGTATTGGAGATGTTCTCAGTTCCTGATATTAAGACAATTAATTTCCCCTCTTAATATTATTTTTACAAAGTCATTTCAAGATGAGGGGACATAATGTTGAGCTCAGCTGGCCAATTCGCTTATCTGGCGTGATGGCGGCAGGAAAGGACTCCTCTGCTCGAATTCTCCTCTGGGCTCAGGAGACACCTCACTGATAGCTAAAAGACCAAGGAGTATGCTGTCCGAATCTGGATTCAGCAAAGCTCTGACCAGGTGCTGCTCACTACCATCAAGACCACGGTCCCTGAAATCAAGAAGGATGTACCTTCTACTTCATAACTAACTTAAACTCTCTTGTTACACTGATCACAACACAGCACAAACATTGAGTTCAGAGCATTAGGCCAACTGTCAGCTTCATTTGAAATACTTTATTCCAGTATTACCCTTCTTAATGGTTACTACGCCTCTGCAATTCCAGCATTATTTCTTTCTATTCAATCATCCAGGTGTCAGTGTACTGTTTGGCCATTCCATGCCGTTTTACTTCTCTCCGACACCCTCTGTTCAGGCTGGAGCATTACAGGCTTTACCTCACGTTTGCCACTGAACTACACATATATATACAGGCATAAATCAACAATTCACATTCAATTTTCATTAAAAGATATTGAATGGTTCAAGCTTACCACAATTCATACGAATAAACACAGATACGTTGATTAGCAATGAATTCTGGCACAAACTGGCACAAATTCCCATCTGCTTATCTTCCAGGCTTTTATTTAGCAAAATATAAGCTGGCTTCAACGCACTGATGCTTTATCAAGCTTATTTAAACAAGTGGTTTCGAACTAACGCTCCCAAGTGTGTATATCAGCGAGTCTGACCAATGAGCCCCGTTTCGACAAGTGTTTGAAAAAAATGTTACCCTTCCCTGTCTCCCCTGACAACGAAAGATAGTATTTATAGTCCGACCAATCGTGGTTAGGCTTTCATTTGTTGCGCTCCAATCAATTTGGAGTTTACATGGTAGGCTATTTATGTAACGTAAGGTTTTTTCAAACACGTTATAAAAAAAATTTTATGAGCAGAAATGATTCCATGCTGTCAGGCATCCTCACTATTTTATTTTGGGTATAATTTATTAATTCCTGGACTATTTGCGTAACGTTTTACATATTATTTGTCAGCAAGCCCTAAGGAACCCAAAAATACAAATTTAAAGGAGCTACGTGGCTGCATTCAAAATATGCAATTTCTTCTACCTCCTGTTTCGAAGATGTGCTGTCTGGGTACTGTTATGTTTTCAACCGTAAACCCATCTAATGTTGTCTTTCCTAATAAGAGATTTCAGGATTTATAAACCTAACTCTGGGAAAGGGTAGTGTATTTTATCACTGTCCGTCTGAAAAAAAAAAAATTAGTGCATGTAGACTTACACGCGTGATGGCAGCATTTGTGTATCGCGCGACGCGTGTTGCATGCGTTCCTGATTTTCAGCCCTCCCCTCTCTCTTTATCCTTTTGTCCATCTGTTCGTTCGTTTTGGTAACGCAGTGTAGAAAAAGACATGAATGGAATTTAAAATTTAGGTCAACTTGCATATTTCAAGGTTTTTCTTAGAAATACAGCACACGTTTCATTGAAGAAAGCGGGTATAATACCGTAAGCTTTTACTATCAACGTGAAAGCGTTACAATTTGCAGACGAAGCAGAAAACAAGGGGGATTTCGAGTATTCAGTCAAAATCCCGGTCGATGACACTCTTACAAATGCCTGCGCCCGGGCTTGAACACCTGATTGCTAGCGCAGTGTGGTAACCATTACACCAGCGCGGCTCCCAGGCGGAATATTTTGGCGGGAACTTAAAAATAAGTAAAAAGATTTTTTGCCGCCTCCAAAAGCTTGCCGCCCCGTGCAAATGCACGTGTTGCGCCGTCGGTAGAGCCGGCCCTGTACACATCTATCGTATAAAGTAGTGTCATAGAACAATTATTGACAAAACTTTTCTTCATTTGCATTAATTAGCCTGAACTGTGTACACATTGTTATCTTAAAGTGTTGCACGATGTGGCACATAATTTTCGTTTATAATATGACACAATTTGACACATAATTTTCGCCTATAACACGACACATTTTGGAGCCTAATTTTCGTGTATAAGACGGCACAATTTGACAGATAGCTGCACAGTAACAACACAACACCTATGTGATATCTAGTGTACAAGAACATTAATGATAAAAATCGATATGCCATTTGGCTTTCTATAATGTGGTATTCCCTTAGCCCATGTGTATAATTCAACTAGCAAAAATAACATTCAGCTTGCTAAATTCAATGTGACATTCCCCATATTTAAATGTGACATTAAGTCTCATAAAATACGACATCCGGCTTGCTAAAACATGGCATAATGACAATTGCCCATTAGGACAAACAATCCGCATGCAGCACAACCCCTCTCACTCCACAGCTTATGCTGTTTGTAATTTATGTGATACTACTCTCGGATCATATAACTGTCACAGTTTTGCTCTTGTGAGTACTTTATCACTTGTACTATAATTATAACAGCTTTTCATTATTGAGTGTGTAACCTATTTTTTTTTTTCAAATAAAATATTGCCTCGTTTTGGCGAGGCGCGTCCCGTTCAACCTAGCCGGTTATATTAGAACGCGTGTCCAAATATAAAAGACTTTTAGGTCTGGAGAATATGTAACCGGGAGTTGAGATTTGGAGTCAGTAGAGAGGTTTAGTATGAAGTTATGCTTTATGAAAATTGAAGTGCGGTTATGTTGTGTTGACATGGGAAATAATAAAGTGAAGGTTTATGGTTTTTGACTAAGGGAGTATACTCTGTAAGTTCTGTCCCTTGAGAAAAGTATTAAATTGTGAGCATAAAAGTCGCAATGTAACAAAATATAGTTCACGATTTTAGAATAACGTTATAGAAGATACTAAAGGAAATAGGGATACAGTCATGCGCCGCATAACGTCCGTTCGGACAACGTCCGACCGCATATACGTCCGTGGTCCCATAAGGTTATAATAGAGTTCAGAAATCCCGATCGGAGAACAGGACGTAGCGGACGTAACCGGACGTAGCGAAAGCAACAGCTTCCCGCACGCTACACGTGTATCATGTCTCTTGTATACAGTACAAAGCGATTGCGATGCCAGGCGTATAATGGTACAGTACATATATAACCTATAATACAGTACATGTGTCTTGATAGTCATAATAAACGCCTTTGTTACTGGCCTATGTATATAATGTATTGTACTTACTATCGTTATTTTAATGTGAACTTTCGAAAATACATTAATAAGTTAGTGTAAGTATCTTGTACAGTACAGAACTGTAACAGCAACAGCCTCCAGACTCACCCAACTCTACGTTAGCCCTGCAAGCTCCAATTGTGGTAAGTACAGATTACATATTAGCCTATGTACATTATACAGTATTTTACATTATTTTTCTACTTAACCCATATACTGTACATTATTACCTTGACAGATACAGTACATTAGCTGAAATACAGTACTGTATGTGTACAGTATCTAGGCTATTTAGTCAATACAGGTACACTACAGTATCTCATATAACTTTGCTAAGTATAAGGTATGGTGTTCGCACAATGTCCAAATCGCATAATGTCCTATTTCACAGAACGTATCGTGGACGTTAAGCGGCGCATGACTGTATATGGAATAGGGACTTAGTTAGCGAAGGGAGGTAATAATATTATGGTGTCCCTTAGGTGTCTCGGTGAGTTTTGTTTTGGAGGAGGTCGGAATGAAAGTGAGATGCACGGGTTTCTGAAGCGAATAGTCCGTGACAATTAATGAGTTGTGAGTTTAGAAAGTTGTAATAGGAAATTGAGGAAAGAAGTTAGTCAGTTGGATTTGAGATGTCAAAAGTAGCAGTAGCATAGGGTTGGGAATGTTTTCTCACATGTATTAAAATGTTTGAATAATGAGCACCACAGGGAAGATCGTAGACAATAAGCCATAGTTTGGTTGACTCTTGTGTTCACAAGAGATGTACGGTTGTCTAGTTCCTTGGAGACTCAAATGCCATCTTTATAGTTATAGATATAGTTTGGATGATGTGTGTTTTTCCCACCCACACAGTGGGCTCAAGACAAGTGTGTTTTTCCCAAGCGCAGAGACAGCAGGTATGAACGGTTTGTTTAGTAGTGTGTAGTAAGAACAACAGGACAAATGGAGAAATATAGAGAATATGTGACGCTCAGAGCGGAAGCAGGGAACAGGGTGCTAGCGGCAAGGCACAAGTCCTGGGAGGAATTTGGAGAGGGGCTAGAAAGAGATGCGCAGGAAAACCAGAGGTTGTTCTATAAGACCCTAAAGAACACGAGGAAGGAAAAACAATGCCCTCTCAAATTTATAAAGGACAAGCAAGGCAGGTTGCTTACAGTCCCGAAGGAGGTAGTGGAAAGATGAAAAGAATATTCCTCAGAACTCCTGGATGGTGAGCAAGGTCGGGCATCAGAGGTGATGACCACTAGCACATAGGAGAAAACCAATGATGGTGAAGATCACATTGGGATGGAAGAACTGAAGGCAGCACTGGATAAAATCAAGATAGGCAAAGCAGCAGGGCATGATGGTATAACCCCAGAAATGGTTAAGTACATGGGAGCATAGGGCAACCTATTACTCTTAAGGGTCCTACAGGCCGCCTGGTGCAACAAGACCATACCAAAGGATTGGGAGATTGCCATCATACCACCAATTTTCAAAAGGGTGACAATCGACAGTGTGGAAACCGTGGAGGCATGTCCCTTTTCGGTGTCCCTGGTAGGATCTACTCTGGAATCCTGGGGCAGAGACCCCGGCGCCTAGCTGAGCCACAATTGGATGAGGTCCAGTGCGGATTCCGAGCAAACCGAAGTACTCAAGACCTAATCTTTACACTCAGACAGCTGAGTGAAAAGGCCCTTGAGTATAAGAGTGAGATCCATCTTTGTTTCATAGATCTGGAAAGGGCGTTTGACAGGGTCCCCTGGAGCAAACTTTGGGACTGTTTGGCAGGGGAGAACATTCCAGTACCTTTTATTCATACTGTACAGAGCTTCTACAAGTCTTGCAGAAATTATGTGAGGACAGCAAACCATAAGTCAGAGGAGTTCAGGACCACCACTGGTATAGGACGGGGGGATATCCTATCACCTTGTCTTTTCATACTCCTCATGGACGATGTCGTCAAGCCATGTACGGAGAGAACAAGAAAGTATTCAGTGGGGTACTGGAAGATAATACAGGTCTGTATTTCAGAGCTGGCATTTGCTGATGATGTTGCCCTGTGTGGTAAAGTGGGATGTTATAAATATTTATAGGGGACTTAGTGTACTGACTGAGATCAGCTGTGAAGGTATCTGTATCTAATAGGTGTAGTGTTTTACAGATGACCTTACTTGCTACCACATTTATACCTCAGTCAGAATTATTCTGGAATATTGTGATGACTACGTTAAATGTCTAGGGTTATGTAAATGATGAAGTGTAAGTCACAACAACAACAGACAGATAAACAATTTAATTTATTCCACCACACTTGACAACACTGTGACACTCACACACATTTAACACTCTATAAGACTATCTTAAATGAGTCACTGGTGAATTTTCAAATATATATGTATTAATTACTTTCACTAATATATATCCTGATTCAACTACACAGTGAACCAGGAATCACAATCAAATGTAATCACAATTTATATGTACACAATTTATAAATATGAACCTTGTAGTGACATATTTTATTAGTATTATCCTATGTGTGTCAGTTGTGTAGTAGTACTATGAGGTAATACTGGTTTTGTTTTTCAAGCTATGTTGTTATTTGTCATCATGACTTCAAGTGTTTGTTTATCTTGGAAATAGTATGGGGAATCGTCACCGTTCCTATCAATTTAAACAATGTATTGACCCTCAGTTTTACTATAATGTCAAGTTTTGAGGGGGACACATAATGTTGAGCTCCTCTGGCCACAGAGGCTTAACTTTCGTGATGGCGGCAGGAAAAGACTCCTCTGCTCGATTGCTCCCCTGTGTTCTGGAGATACCTCACTAGTCGCTATCTGGACCCAGGAGTATGCTGTCAGCCTCCAGATTCAGCAAAGCTCAGACCAGGTGCTGCTCAATAACTTAGGACCACAGTCCCACAATTCATGGAAATAATACACAGTTACGTTGACTGGCAATGAATATAGCACAATTTCGATCTGCCGATGTCCCAGTCTTTTATTTAGAAAAAATATGCACTGGCGCTCAACGCACTGGTTCTTTAGAAAGTTTATTTGAAAATGTGGTACTGAACTGACGCTCCTAATTGCCTATATTGGCGGGTCTAACCAATCGAGCCATGTTTACACAAGCGTTTGAAAAAAAGTACCCTTCCTTCCGTCTCCCCTAACAACAAAAGATAGTATTTGTAGCCCGACTAATCGTGTTTAGCCTTACATTTACTGCGCTCCAATCAAATAGGATTTAACATGGGGACCTATTTCCCGTACAATGGTGGTGTCAAAATCTGCCACTGAGCGATTCTGATTTGGGTGTTGTCTGACACCCTCACTATTTCTTTTGGCTATAATTTGGTAATTCCTAGACTATTTGCGTAACACTTAACATATTATTTGTCAGCAAGTCCTAAGGAACCCAAATATACAAATTTAAGGGAGCTAAGTGGCTGCGTTCAAAATATGTATTTTCTTCTACCTCCCGTTCACTTCGATCGATGTGGTGTCTGGGTACTGTCATGCTTTCAAACGTAAACCAGTATAATGTCATGTTTCCTAATAAGCGTTTTTCAGGTTTTTAAAACCTAACTCTAGTATGGGTAGTGTTTTTATCACTGTCGATCTGAAAAAAAGTATTGCTTCTGGCCTTTCGCTTGGGGAGGGTGGCATTAATTGTATATCGCGAGACGCGTGTTTAGTGTTGCATGCGTTCCTGCTTTCAGCCCTCCCTTCTTTCTATCCTAAGTTCATCTGTCTTTTCATCACGCCGTGTATAAAATGAAATTAATGGAAGTATTAATTTAGGTCATTACGCAGGGTGCCTAGCTCAAGGTTTTCTTAGAAATGCCGTACACGTTTTATTGAAGAAAGCGTGTAGTGATGCAGTAGGCTTTTACTATCAACGTGAAACGTTACAATTTGCAGACGAAGTAGAAAACAAGGGGGATTTCGAGTACAGTCAATGTGGTGAAGTGGGAAGTTATAAATACTTATAAGGGACTTAGTGTACTGACTGAGATCAGCTGTGAAGGTATATATATATATATCTAATAAGAGTAGTATATTATATATATAACCTTACTTGCTACCACATATCTATATATCTCAGTCAGAATTATTCTGGAATAGTGTGATGCTACGTTATGTGTCTAGGGTATGTGTATGGTGAAGTGTAAGTCACAACAACAGACAGATAAACAATTTAATTTAATCCACTACTCTTAACAACACTGTGACACTCACATACATATAACACTCTATGAGAATATCTTAAAGAAGTCACTAGTAACGTTTCAAATAACAATATGTATTCATTACTGGCATGAATGAATATGTGTCCTGATTCAACTACAAGGGAACCAGGAATCACAATCAATTTAAATTACAAGTTATGTACAGAATGTATTTAATATGAATATTGTAGTGACATATATTATTACCAATGTTCTATGTGTGTCAATTGTGTAGTGGTAAAATGAGGTAATACTGGTTTTGTTTTGTTCAAGCTCTGTTGGTATTTGTCATCATGACTTCAATAGTTTGTCTTTAGGGACCATTATTGTAGATGTTCACAGTTCCTGATTTTAAGACAAGTAAATTCCCCTCTTAATGTTAATTTTTAAAAAAATCAGTTCAAGATGAGGGGACATAATGTTGAGCTCACTGGCCAACTCTGCTTATCTTTAGTGATGGCGGCAGGAAAGGACTCCTCTGCTCGAATTCTCCTCTGGGCTCAGGAGACACCTCACTGATAGCTAAAAAGACCAAGGAGTATGCTGTCCGACTCTGGATTCAGCAAATCTCTGACCAGGTGCTGCTCACTACCATCAAGACCACTGTCCCTGAAATCAAGAAGGATGTACCTTCTACTTCATAACTAATTTATATTCTCTTTTACACTGATCACAATACAGCACAAACATTGCGTTCAGAGCGTTAGGCCAACAGTCAGCTTCATTTGAAATACTTTATTCCAGTATTACCCTTCTTAATGGTTACTACGCCTCTGCACTTCCAGCATTATTTCTTTCTAGTCCATCATCCAGGTGTCAGTGTACTACTTGGCCATTCCATGCCGTTTTACTTCTCTCCGACACCCTCTGTTCAGGCTGGAGCATTATAGGCTTTACCTCACGTTTGCCACTGAACTACACATATATATACAGGCATAAATCAACAATTCACATTCAATTTTTCATTAAAAGATACTGAATGGTTCAAGCTTACCACAATTTCATGGAAATAAACACAGATACGTTGATTAGCAATGAATTCTGGCACAAACTGGCACAAATTCCGTTCTGCCTATGTTCCAGGCTTTTATTTTAGCAAAAATGTGAGCTGGCTTCAACGTACTGTCGCTTTATCAAGCTTATTTGAATTAGTGGTCTCGAACTAACGCTCCCAAGTGTGTATATCAGCGAGACTGGCCAATGAGCCACGTTTCGACAAGTGTTTGAAAAAATGTTATCTTTTCCCGTCTCCCCCAACAACCAAGATAGTATTTATAGCCCGACCAATCGTGGTTAGGCTTTCATTTGTTGCGCTCCAATCAATTTGGAGTTTACATGGTAGGCTATTTATGTAACGTAAGGTTTTTTCAAACACGTTATAAAAAAAATTTTATGAGCAGAAATGATTTTATGCTGTCAGGCACCCCCAATATTTTATTTTGGGTATAATTTATTAATTCCTGGACTATTTGCGTAACGTTTTACATATTATTTGTCAGCAAACCCTAAGGAACCCAAAAATACTAATTTAAAGGAGCTACGTGGCTGCGTTCAAAATATGCAATTTCTTCTATCTCCTGTTTAGAAGATGTGCTGTCTGGGTACTGTTATGTGTTCAAACGTAAACCCATATAATGTTGTCTTTTCTAATAAGAGTCTGTTATGATTTATAAACCTAACTCTGGGAAAGGGTAGTGTATTTTATCACTGTCCGTCTGAAAAAAAATTAGTGCATGTAGACTTACACGCGTGATGGTAGTAATTGTGTATCGCGCGAAGCGGGTTTAGTGTTCGGCTTTCTGCCTCTCCCTTCTCTTTTTATCCCTTTAGTCCATCTGTTCGTTCGTTTTGGTAACGCAGTATAATTAATGTTAGGGTTAATTTAGGTCATTACGCAGTTCGTCTCAATGCTTTTCCAAGAAATACAGCACACGTTTCATTGAAGAAGGCGGGTAATAATACAGTAAGCTTTACTATCAACGTGAAAGCGTTACAATTTGCAGACGAAGCAGAAAACAAGGGGGATTTCGAGTACATTCTTTGGGACAGCACTGTCATTTTACCATTGCTCTTCTCTTTATTAATTTTATTTGTTAGGCTTCATATTTACCTAATAATTTATATATGTGGATTAGAATATTTCATGACACTTCCCCTCTTAAAACAGACATTATATGTCAGTCCTTTATTCTATATACACATAGAGAAATTTATTATTATTTCTGGGGTTTACGGTGATTCTCATCACACGGATGGCGGCTTAAAAAATCCGCTCCCAGATTTGTTTTTCCAGATATATATTCAATGCTAAAATTATATGGAGCCAGAAGCAAAGACCATCGGAGTAACCTAGAGTTCTCATGCTTAGCCTGTGCTAAAAACGATAAAGGTTTGTGGTCAGTTTGCAACTTAAATGCCTTCCCATATAGATAAATATTGAATTTCTTTATTGCCCATATTACTGCAAGACATTCTTTTTCGCTAGTTGAGTAGTTGATTTCAGCTTTATTCAACTTTCTGCTAGCATATGCCACTGGGCTTAATTCCCCATCCAATGCATCTGATTTCTGTAGTAAAGTTGCACCTAGCCCAATATTACTTGCATCCGTCCTTACTATGAATTCTTGACTTAAGTCAGGTAATTTCAAAATGGGTTTACTTGTGAGCTTTTCCTTCAATTCTTGGTAAGTCATTTCACATTGTGGTGTCCATGTAATGCGATCTGGAAGTCCTTTACGTGTCAATTCCGTTAAAGGTGCACATATGGAATTAAAGTTTTTGATATACTTCTGGTAGAAACCACATAATGAGACAAAGGATCTCACGTCCTTCTTGGTTTGTGGTCTCGGGGCTTTCTGTAGTTTCTCTAAATTCTTTGGGTCAGGGGTCATGTTTCCCTGATAAACTGTGTGTCCCAAAAATTCCAATTCTTTACATCCAACGCAACATTTGGTTGGTCGGGCTGTTAAATTTGCCTCCCTAAGTCGATCAAACAGCATGTTCAGAGAGTCAATGTGTTCCTCAAATGTTTCTGTTGCTATAAGGATATCATCCATAAAATTTGTTATACAGGGATTATTCAGAGGATCCAATAATTTTCTCATCATTCTAGAGAAGACACTAGGCGCATTCTTCAATCCAAATGGCAATCTATTAAACTCATAGTGTCCTTCTGAGGTACTAAAAGCTAGGTATGGTCTAACCTCAGGCTTTACTGGAATCTGATAGTATCCTTTACTCAGATCCACTTTTGAGAAATATTTAGCTTTATTTAGTCTGGCAAACAGCTGATTTGTATCCGGCAATGGATCCACCTGTCCTTCTGTAATAGCATTCAGTCTCCTGTAATCTATACAGAGTCTATGTTCTCCAGAGGGCTTCCTTAAAAGTACAACACCGGAACTATACGAAGACTCACTGTGCGAAATAATTCCTTCCTTCAACAGATAGTCTATCTCTTCCTTCAAAGCTTTTTCCTTAGCAAACGGAATCGAATATGGTTTCATACAGACAGGTGTGGAGTCTATGAGTTTCATATCATATTCCAATAGGTTTGTATGCCCTGGTCGGTCTGTTAACACCTCTGCATGATTATTTAGAACCTGTTGCACTCTCTCTTTCTGAGTTTTCGTTAAATGTGTACTGATTTTCACCTGTGCTGCTGTCTCACAGGGGTGTAATGGATATTCAAATGATGAAAGTGGTTCCTTTTTCATCTCCATGGCGATGGACAAGGTCAACAAGTGTGTCTCTTCCTGATGTTCTCTTTCCAAATATTTCTTCAGGAGATTCACATGATAGATTTTTTCTTTCCCCTTCTTATCTATCTTATAATTTGTTCTAGACACCTTCTCTAGAACTGTATATGGACCCTGCCATCCAATTTGTAACTTATTCTGACTCCCGGGCAAAAGAAGCAGTACTTTCTCTCCCACAGCCAAATTTCTGTCTTTCGCCTTCCTGTTATAATAGGCAGCATGTTTCTTCCTGGCTTGTTTCAAATTTTCATTGGCAAGTTTCCAGCCAGTTTTTAACCGAGTGGTCAGCTCATTCACATATTGGTATGAAGATGTAATGTTTTCCTCTGCCTTTTCATCAGTCCACGTTCTTAACAAAGCTACATATGGACCTTTAATTGTGTGGACCTATTTGTCCATGCACCGGTATGGTCTCTTCCACTTGAAGCTTTATAGTGATGATTTTTCCTCCCAGAATTATCATTCACAAAACGACCGCTACCAATTTTTCTTTTGGGGCTTTCTCCCCTCTTAAAATTCTTGATGAGAGATTTCCTCTCTACATCTTCTTCCTCCAGTTTGTTTAAGTCCGATTGAGGGATTTTCGGCTTATCCTGGGGTAAGACATCTTTTTGCACTCTCCGCATAGTGGCCATTGTAAAACAGTTAAGTGAAGCTTGTCCGTGAAAAGGGGCTTCCCATTCCATTTGGTCCACTTTATCAAATTTATTTTTCCTTTTATTGTCAGGCCTGATTTTGCCCCATGGCGTGTCCAGGTCCTGATCCATGTTCCCACTTGTGGGTGTTCCCTCATGTGCTATACTACACCTTTCTACAAAGTTCTCAATGTCCCATCTTGCTTTGGGCCAATAATAATTGTGAGCCACCTTTTGAATGATGGTACCTATCTTCTCATGGTCCCCATCTGGTTTCACATGTAGGCTCCTTATTAAGTCTGCCCTATATCTTTTTGGAAGAACCAGCTGTCCGTGACCATGGGATCTAGTTCCGGCCTTCCTATACATCAACTTGTTTTTCATGTAAAAATCTCCCTTGCCTGGAGTTGTATGACAAGTTGACAATTTTCTGAAACAAGGCTTGAGTGTTTTATCTCCAGCCTGTGCCTTCCTCATCTCTTCTGGAGTGGTATCCAACATAATATCCTCCTCCTGTCTTGAGGTCGACCTGACCTGAAGGGTTGCCATATACACAGGTTTCCTTCTGCAACGGTCAGTGTCATGATTGTCCATCTGACAATTCTTACACCACCTTTTTCCTTGGTTGAAAGATTTTCTTTCATCATATTTCCTTTCATCGAATTGTGGGAATTTATTTTTATTTTCATACCGTGGCCTATCAAATTGGTGCTTACCTTTATTTTGATCCTTAGGATCAAATTTATTAAAGTTCTGTGGTGCCCTAAAGTTGTCCACCTGTTTCTTTTTATTACCTGTTACCTCTGCTTGAGCTGCTTGATACCTTTCAGCAACATTTAGCAACTCACCCAGCCTCTCTGCACCTTGTTCCATGAGAAACTTTCTCAGGTCTGGAGCCATGGACTCTCTTAATTGCTCTATAAGGACCATTTCCTTAAGATCTTGGGTTTTCCCCAGAGAAGTCCATTTCTCCAAGTATGTCTCTATTCGTGCAGAGAACTGGTGATAGGTTTCACCTGACAGTAGTTTAGCATTCCTAAATTTTTTCCTGTAAAACTCTGCATTCTTTTCATACCTTAACAAAAGAGCCTGCTTTAGCATGTCATAATTTTCCTGATCACCTCTGCTCATTTTTGCAAAAACTTCATAAGCTGCCCCACGAAGTCCCTGAGATAACTTTAAGCTCCACCTTTCTCTCTCCAACCCATACGTGGTAGCTAATAGTTCGTACCTATTTATATAGCTCTCAATATCATCGTCTTTCTCAACAAAATGATCTAAATGAAAATTCATAGCTGAGATTGAGGCTCCTTGAGTAACCGTAGCATCAGAGGCAAAGGGACTGGCACCATTTTCAGGAGCATGGCCTTGAAACTCAAACTCCCTTAGTCGTAATTCATGTTCCCTTTGTAATCTTTTCTCCTCCTTTTCTGCTTCCCTCTCTGCAGTCAATCTTCTTTCTTCTGCAGCTTGTCTTCTTTCCTCGGCTTCCCTTTCTGCAGCTAATTTCTTCTCTTCTGCTGCTAATCTTTTGTCTTCTCTTTCTGCTTCCAATTTCTTAGCCTCAGCCTCAATCTGCAACCTCTTAGTCTCAGCCTCAGCTTCAATCTGCAACCTCTTAGTCTCAGCCTCAGCTCAAATTGTAACTTCTTAATTTCCCTTTCAGCCTCTAACCTTCTTTCGGCTTCAAACCTTCTTTCTTCGCGTTCAATAAATTTGTCACATTCCGTAGTAACATAGGCAACCATAACTTGCCCATCTAATCCTAACTCTTTTGCAGTCTGAACCGCAGCAGATCGAAATTTGGCCAGGTCCGCCATTGTCTATCAGGTAACTTAATACAATGTCTAACCAACAATTCAATCTCTAATGGACAACACAGGCACCGTGAGCTCAACCTTATTTAATTCCACCCAAGGATACCTTTTAATTCTTATATTCCCTGAAGTGAATTATCCCCAATATTTTTAATAGTTAAAGATTCAAAATCCCAAGAGCGAGACCCCAATATATGTGGTGAAGTGGAAGTTATAAATACTTATAAGGGACTTAGTGTACTGACTGAGATCAGCTGTGAAGGTATATATATATATCTAATAAGAGTAGTATATTATATATATAACCTTACTTGCTACCACATATCTATATATCTCAGTCAGAATTATTCTGGAATAGTGTGATGCTACGTTATGTGTCTAGGGTATGTGTATGGTGAAGTGTAAGTCACAACAACAGACAGATAAACAATTTAATTTAATCCACTACTCTTAACAACACTGTGACACTCACATACATATAACACTCTATGAGAATATCTTAAAGAAGTCACTAGTAACGTTTCAAATAACAATATGTATTCATTACTGGCATGAATGAATATGTGTCCTGATTCAACTACAAGGGAACCAGGAATCACAATCAATTTAAATTACAAGTTATGTACAGAATGTATTTAATATGAATATTGTAGTGACATATATTATTACCAATGTTCTATGTGTGTCAATTGTGTAGTGGTAAAATGAGGTAATACTGGTTTTGTTTTGTTCAAGCTCTGTTGGTATTTGTCATCATGACTTCAATAGTTTGTCTTTAGGGACCATTATTGTAGATGTTCACAGTTCCTGATTTTAAGACAAGTAAATTCCCCTCTTAATGTTAATTTTTAAAAAAATCAGTTCAAGATGAGGGGACATAATGTTGAGCTCAGCTGGCCAACTCTGCTTATCTTTAGTGATGGCGGCAGGAAAGGACTCCTCTGCTCGAATTCTCCTCTGGGCTCAGGAGACACCTCACTGATAGCTAAAAAGACCAAGGAGTATGCTGTCCGACTCTGGATTCAGCAAATCTCTGACCAGGTGCTGCTCACTACCATCAAGACCACTGTCCCTGAAATCAAGAAGGATGTACCTTCTACTTCATAACTAATTTATATTCTCTTTTACACTGATCACAATACAGCACAAACATTGCGTTCAGAGCGTTAGGCCAACAGTCAGCTTCATTTGAAATACTTTATTCCAGTATTACCCTTCTTAATGGTTACTACGCCTCTGCACTTCCAGCATTATTTCTTTCTAGTCCATCATCCAGGTGTCAGTGTACTACTTGGCCATTCCATGCCGTTTTACTTCTCTCCGACACCCTCTGTTCAGGCTGGAGCATTATAGGCTTTACCTCACGTTTGCCACTGAACTACACATATATATACAGGCATAAATCAACAATTCACATTCAATTTTTCATTAAAAGATACTGAATGGTTCAAGCTTACCACAATTTCATGGAAATAAACACAGATACGTTGATTAGCAATGAATTCTGGCACAAACTGGCACAAATTCCGTTCTGCCTATGTTCCAGGCTTTTATTTTAGCAAAAATGTGAGCTGGCTTCAACGTACTGTCGCTTTATCAAGCTTATTTGAATTAGTGGTCTCGAACTAACGCTCCCAAGTGTGTATATCAGCGAGACTGGCCAATGAGCCACGTTTCGACAAGTGTTTGAAAAAATGTTATCTTTTCCCGTCTCCCCCAACAACCAAGATAGTATTTATAGCCCGACCAATCGTGGTTAGGCTTTCATTTGTTGCGCTCCAATCAATTTGGAGTTTACATGGTAGGCTATTTATGTAACGTAAGGTTTTTTCAAACACGTTATAAAAAAAATTTTATGAGCAGAAATGATTTTATGCTGTCAGGCACCCCCAATATTTTATTTTGGGTATAATTTATTAATTCCTGGACTATTTGCGTAACGTTTTACATATTATTTGTCAGCAAACCCTAAGGAACCCAAAAATACTAATTTAAAGGAGCTACGTGGCTGCGTTCAAAATATGCAATTTCTTCTATCTCCTGTTTAGAAGATGTGCTGTCTGGGTACTGTTATGTGTTCAAACGTAAACCCATATAATGTTGTCTTTTCTAATAAGAGTCTGTTATGATTTATAAACCTAACTCTGGGAAAGGGTAGTGTATTTTATCACTGTCCGTCTGAAAAAAAAAATTAGTGCATGTAGACTTACACGCGTGATGGTAGTAATTGTGTATCGCGCGAAGCGGGTTTAGTGTTCGGCTTTCTGCCTCTCCCTTCTCTTTTTATCCCTTTAGTCCATCTGTTCGTTCGTTTTGGTAACGCAGTATAATTAATGTTAGGGTTAATTTAGGTCATTACGCAGTACGTCTCAATGCTTTTCCAAGAAATACAGCACACGTTTCATTGAAGAAGGCGGGTAATAATACAGTAAGCTTTACTATCAACGTGAAAGCGTTACAATTTGCAGACGAAGCAGAAAACAAGGGGGATTTCGAGTACATTCTTTGGGACAGCACTGTCATTTTACCATCGCTACACCTGTGTCTCAGTCTTGACATATGGATGCGAGTCATGGGCAATGACTACGGCCAACGGGAGCCGGGTCCAAACCTCAAAAATGAGGTATCTGGGGAAGGTGGTTGAGGTAACAGGAGGAGACACGATCCGCAACCAGACGATACGTCAAGGCCTAAAATCCCACCCCCTGCAGACCCAAGTAGAACAGTCCCAACTAAGATGGTTTGGCCATGTCTGCAGAATGGGAGAAGATCGGCTACCACAACAAGCATGGGAAACAAAGAGCCAGGGATCCAGATCCCCAGGACGACTCAGAGTCCGCTGGGAGGACAACATTAGACAATCTTTGAAGGACCGAGGACTAGAATGGAACCAGGCCAGGAGGAAGACAGCCGATAGGATATTCTGGCGCTCTCACTTCCAAACCTCTACACCTCATGGTAGAAGGGGAACGACTAAGTAAGTAAGTAGTAAGAATAATTAGTAGAAATAGTCGTACCCTAGCGGGTTAGTCCAGTCTTCGTCATACAAGATAAACCAACCAGCTCACACAGAAAATAGGTCAGAACATTTTATCGTCAGAAAAGAATTTAAAAAGAAACCAGTAACTTAATGAGTTTAACGTTCCAGACTCAGAAAGAAAAAGAAACAGTTGGGCAAGAAATAGTAAGGACGAGAAGGGAAAAGAATAGAAACAGGGACAGTAACAAGAACCCATGGTACTTTTGTAATCACTCCAAATTGAAATGCCTGACTGCGTCAGTTTGATTACATGTAGCAGCAGAATGGCCAGTCAAGAATAAATCTCCTTCCACGTAAATGTTACCTGCATGCACAGCGGGTTTTGGTGCCTAGTGCATCATGTGAATAAACTTCACTATTTTGTTTGCTTCACCGCTGTTCTGTTGAAGTCCATTATCATCGTGTTCATCATCCTGCATCAGTTCTGTTTCGTGTTATATGTATGTACTCGTACGTGAAACATCATCATGTGCAACTACCCACCGTTGGGATAGTGATCGGTTTTACCACTAAACAATAATAACAACAACACACCAGCACGCACGGCCACAAGTGTCAGCAATATATTATTATTATTACTATTGTTATTATGGTTACTATTATTATTTGCAAAAATCATGTTGTGCCTTCAATTTCAATAATGATACATCTGTGTCTGTGGGTATATATGTTGTGGGTGGGTGGTGCCCGTGTGTGTGTGTTTATATGGCTATATCTGTGAACCAGAAATGTGTACACAGGTTCACAAGTTCACGGTCCAGCAGCCTGCAGGACGATTCTTTTACCAGCACTGTTGGTTGCAGGAGTGCTTGTGCAAATGTGAAACAGGGTTTCTATGATGTGTAAAAGAGCTGGATTGAAAACATGAAACAGCTGACAGGCAAAGTTGGTAATAAAGAAATATGGAATAAAAAAACTGGATGTATATCATTGCACGTGAAACTACCATGGCAGAGCACTGCAGAAAGAACGAGCAATAGGAATGCTTACAGGCGGGATGACCTTATACAAAGCAGCCTGACACTTCAATTGCAACCAGTCCACTATCGCCCTGCTTCTATAGCGTTTGGGCGTCATGGGAACCACTTCAGATAGCCCCTGTCACGGTCAACCCAGAGTCATGATACCTTAACATTATGACTATATGCGGCAACTGCATCTGCAGAATTGCTTCGTGGTAGAAGCATGAGAAGTGGTTGGGACCATTAGATGCACCTGCTAAGACAACGTGCGACGTTGACTGCAAGCGGGAAGACTCAATGCGAGACGTCCTCAAGCTGGTTCGGTCATGACACAATGACAGCGGTAGTAACGTTATCGGTGGGCACAGAGAGCTTCAAAGATGCTCAGACGTAAATGGCAAACTCTCTTTGCCATGGCCTTTTCTGTTCCACGATATGATATTCATGAAACATGTATGGGATGAGATTGGGTGTCAACTGATCCTTGTGAGACTGCCGACAACCATGGATGATCTGCAATACGCCCTGATCGAAGTATGTAAATCACCAGGAGTTTCTGCGCAGACTTCTTGACTCCATGCAAAGATGCTGCTGGGCCTGCGTTGCTGCCATCTACCCATATGCGCTACTGAACCACCATTGAAATATATTATGTTTCACTTTGACCCGTTACGTTCATTTTTAGAGCCATTGTTACAACACTGTTTGCTCTGCCAGATGGTTTACAGGAATAGTTCGGACGGCTGAACACCGCGCCTGGTCATTGTCGTAGATTTTTGATAGGGGAATTAAGACTTGGGTTGGTCCCTTCTGAATAGATTAGAATAAGTGATAGCCACAGTGAGAGATAATAATAGAAATAGATTTCCAAGAGTGAGATGGTAGAAATTAATAGAGGCTGTCCCTGAAATCGAGAATTTTCTCTCTTTCAGCCTATCTTCTAGAGGAGTCAGACAGTCTTAAATATATATATATATATATATATATATATATATATATATATATATATATATATATATATATATATATATACCACTCATGTGCACACACACACACAAGTGACGACAGTTAGACGCACAGACGTGGAAAAAACTATAACAATGATTATATAGATATTTTGGAACGAGCTGACCGACACACTGATTAAGTTTAAGTGAATTTTAATTATCATAATAAAATTCCATCACCACACATAAAAAGTACTTCAAGCATATACAAATAGTCATAAAGTCAATGAATTGCTACAAGAATGATAGACCCATTGGTATGATCTTTTCCCTCGATGTATAGCCCACAGTCCTGTTAGAGGAAAAGTGATAGCCCCAAAGAGTCACGGAGACATATGCTATAGTCTAAGATTTCCCTTTAAAGGTATGAACAGACTTTGATACTCTGATCTATCCTAAGGAAAATATTATTAGCAACACAAACTGGCACAAAGAAATTTAAGACAGCAAAATGGGTGCCAAAATACAACAATAAATGAATCACTCAGTCCTGCATTCACTCTATTCAGTCAGCCGTGATCACTAGCTTGCATTCGTACTTACGGCTTTGGTAGCAACTTCTGGAAAACAATTTTTAGGACATGCACATACAGAATCTCCAAGGTAGTCTTGGCCAAGGGAACCTGTTACGGTATATGGTATTAACGCCGTCTGCTAAAGGTTATCAGACGTGCAATTGTAAAGGTTAAGGCATTTAATATATTGCGATAGATGTTTCAATTATTGAACGCTCCATACACGATCGATTATGACGTGTATAGCGTTGTTTGGGTCACAGTCGGTAACTAAGAAACGCTACCATTTGTTACTTGACCGCCAAGCTGAATAGCTGCGTTTTTCTAACCTTCCAATTCAATGGCATGATATAGCCATTTTATGTGCATTTTTGATGGATCAGGGTCAGTCCTAGAACTCTATATGAGAGGAAAATTTATGGAGGTTAGTATTTAACTAGAATTCTCAGAAGGAGAAGAATAATCGTCAAATTCATATGAAATATTCAGACTCGCAGTCTCACTGTCGGCAGGTAGCCATGTCTAGCTGCGCGTGCATATAGCCGTGATGTTCTGACGACAATACTGCATTGTATCCTTAAACGGACATTGACACGTAAACCAGCAGTCTACGTTATTGATTAATTTATGCATGACTTATATGGACTTATGTTCTACTCCTATTTGAAATGATCATCCTGTGTGTACAACTGTGAATTAAATGTATGGACTCAATGAAATGACTTATCAAATCAATCGTATTCCAAGGTTCAAGTATTGTTCGGAATCTTCCATCCCCGCATTCGCTTAATCTTCCATCGAAGGCACGATGCACTATCACTGAATAAAAAAAACTAACATATCAAAGAAAAAACAATGGCCATAAATTTATAATTGTTTTATTCATATCACATGGAACATTGTTCAGAGCAAACCACCATGCAACAGTGGTGCCCGGTATGTGGGGACGAAAAACAACCAAAAACCAAAAATTTTTTCATGACTTTCGAATGAAATATTTACGATCAAGTTTCGATCACATGACCATTACGAAGCTGACGTGACGCACGTGATCATGAATAGCAACATGACGTCACTGTTGCATTGTCGCAGTGAAGAAGACATCTTTTCAACGCCTCACTAGTTCGCTTCAAATTGATCAAGATGCACAAGATGGACTACCGTTGCCTGCCCATCAGGAGCAGACAGTCAAAGACACAGGCCTAGCTGTTGACGACCTCTAGCACTGATCTAAGCAACGGAAAAGATAAGTCTAGGTGTTTAACTGTTGTTATTGCAAACAGTGCTAACTGAGTCCATGCCCTCTGCCTACATCGGCATGTTTTTACCTATGTTTAATGTACTTTTTGTTGTCTTAATGTGTTGTTAATTCGTGGGAGGTAGGGAGGATGAACCGAAATTAGATTCTGTGGCTCTCACGATGCCTGAATTGATTTCGGTCGTTTCTTAGGGCAGTTAAACGATTGCACTTTTGGAAGCCCCATTGAGGTTTGCCATTGGACTATCTGTCCAAATCTGCTGTCGTTTGACGATTTGTGTTAGCTGTACCGTTCCGTAGATAACTGGTGTATTTTATTCGTACTCAGTTAACAATTTTATTCAGTTTTGTATCATGTTCGTTAACTATTTCGTCCAGACTACTCTCACTATAATTTATTTTATGATTGTTAAATGGTCGTCCGTTATGAGTCCTGTGATGTCATCATTTTTTGCAGTCATTTTTTTTTTGTGTACTTTGAATATTAAGTTGACCTCGGGTCAGACCTTGACCCTTCATTTGGCTTGTGACACTTCCGCTTGTTTTATTTAGTTCATAAATTCATTTTTAATTGTGAAAATGTCTTGTTTGCGTCTTAACATTGTTTGTACCCTTTAGTTGCATCATTGTTTTGTTTGTCCTCATGATATATATTAAATACTACATTAATAATATGATATTATATGCAATAATACACTTGTAATTTAATTTAATTAATTTTTTCTGATATTTAGGGTTAATATGGAACATTGCATAATTATGCAGTGATAGTCCAAGAAAGTAGCACTACAATTTATAAGAGATGCCTAGGGCATAATAATATATTATATATATTGACCAAATAAAATAATCTTATAGTCTACCTTTGAGGTAATAGACCCATTGTATATTATTTAATATACTTTTCTGGTACTAAGAGAGTGACTTAGTACATTGAACAATATAATTACTAGGAATCATACCCAACATTATTGGATATTAAGATTAAGTGTGTGAAGTAATTACATAATAGTTAACAGATATCATAACTATTTATGATATAGTATTATTTAGATACAATATTGTTACAAAATATTGTCTATTGGTTGAACTTAGACATTAGAGTTCAGTACTATTGTGATTATTTATATTGAATATTTCTAAGTTGAGTAAGTATAATAATTACTCTGAAGCTACTATTGACTATTTTAATCAGTAATTATCAATAATTACTTACAGATAAAAGTCAAAATGCTTACTATAGACCATTTCGTTAAAATTGGTAGGGAATATGGTTATAAATCTCAAGAACTTCGTCAGTTTGCTGAGGCAGAACTGGAAAAACATGAAAGAAAAGAAGCAGAGAAAAAGGCTGCATTAAAGAAAGAGGAAGAGGAACAAAAGGCTGCATTAAAGAAAGAGGAAGAGGAACAAAAGGCTGCATTAAAGAAAGAGGAAGCAGAAAGTGAGATGAAGCAAATTGCCAAGGAAAATAGATTAAGAGAAATTGCTCAACAGGAAGAAGAGAATAAATTGAAACGAGAGGAAATTATTTTACAACAAGAAATGGAATTGGCGCGTATTAAATTGGAGACAGCAAGACTACAAGCACAAATTGCTGATGCAAACCAGAATAATAACGCACAAAATGGATCATCATCCAGCCAAACTAAACATTTCTACAACTTTAAATTACCCACTCTCAACTTGAACGTGGACGACCTTTCATCGTTCCTGTCACGTTTTGAACAGACTTGCAAAACTAACCATTTGCCTGAAGAGTCATGGGTACTCAAGTTAAATGAATTCTTGGTTGGAGAACCACTGACGGCTTCTCAAAATGCTGACCCATCAATAGCAAATAACTACGGTGCTATTAAGTCCTTGCTTTTACGAAGGTTTCACCTGGACGAGGAACACTGTAGGTTGAAATTTAAGGGAATTTTACCTGAATCTCCAAAAGATTTTGCAGGATTCATTGCGAACATACGCAATACGTTTAATAGATGGGTTGAACTGGCAGAAGTCAACAAATCATACGACAAATTAGTTGATTTACTACTACGGGATAAGGTATTACCTTCGGTTAGCCAGCCATTTTTTGCATATTTGCAGGAGCGTAAACCAGGTACTATGGACGAGTTAGAAAAAATTTCTTTAAACTACTGTTCGGCACATCCGAATGCAACCATTTCTAACTCCTCATTAAGAGAACCTCTACCTGTGGCGTCTAATATGGCCTACAATCATAATAACAAACAAAGACATCACAGTGTAGACAGAAGCAGGTTCCAAAGAAATCACAATGTTAACTTTCAGAAGGGACATAATAATGATTTCAACAATAAAAATGAGTTCAACAGAGGTAGATCACGAGATAGAAATTATTCACCTCAAACAAACTACCACAATGGTCAACATAACACTAATTATAATCGATCACATACTCCCAATAATAATAGTAACTGGAATGGTAATAATCATGGCTCGAGACATCGAGATAATAGTTACTATAGAGGACGACGAGATAATTCAAACAATTATACTCGGAATCGATCTCATTCTCGGGGATCATCTCATTACAACCATAATACAGGGGCGGCAGTTACAAATAATACTACCCCTATAGCTCAGGTCCCACTTGACAATAATACAACACAGTCTTCTGCTGCATGTTTTGCTATTAATTATAATGTGGCAAATAGTTGCCAAGATTGTAATACTATTTTTCAGAAGGCCAAGGAAACGGTGCTGAATTGTGGACACCTTCATACAGCAGTTGGTCTTTCAGCGAACGATGGCAAGGGTACCCTGATGTTCAATAGAGGATTAGTTAATGGATCCGTCGTCTCAGTGCTGAGGGATTCAGGATCCACAACGATTGGTGTACGACAGTCGCTGGTACATCCTAGCTGTGCAACGGGGGAATATGTCCGTTGCATGACTTTTGGGGGAACTATTGAGTTTTACCCCACAGCTATTATTCATGTTAACACACCTTTTTTCACAGGGAACGTAAAAGTATGTATGCTAAAAAAGCCTATAGCTGATCTGATGGTTGGTCGTATACACGGCAGTAAAGATTGTACTCCAGATGAGATTATAGAATGGGAGAAACATAACCTATGCACTGGAAACGCCGTGACGACTAGAGCGCAGACTCAACTCATGGAGAAAGTTGATGATAATAAAATGGATGCAGACAACCAAGAGGAATTTGTAGTCAATTCACCTATTGACAGGGAAACATTTGCAACCAAACAAAAAAGAGGATAAATCTTTAAAAAAATTTTTTAAGCTGGTTGATAAAGTTGACAATCTATCCTCAGGTAATAATAACAAACATTGTTTTGTTATTAAAAATGACATATTGATTAGATGTTTTAATGACAAATCACAAATGAAACAACAAGTTATGGTCCCGTATACTTTTAGACGGTACATTCTTCAACATGCACATGACTCACATTGTGCTGGACATATGGGATATACTCGAACACGATCTCGAGTACTGTCTTCATTCTTTTGGCCAGGAGTGTCAAGAGATATTTCGCAGTATGTACGTTCCTGTACTACATGCCAAGAAGTGAAAGCACGTGGAGCTTTTCACACGGCGCCTATTCAGGCTTGCGATATCTCAGTAAGACCGTTTGACAAGATGGCAATAGATATTATTGGTCCATTGCTACCATCGGCCAGAGGACATAGATTCGTCCTTACGTGCATTGATTTGTGCACACGATGGCCAGAAGCTATCCCATTAAAGACCACCACTACCACAGATGTAGCTGATGCACTACATCTCATCTTTTCTAGAATAGGGTTTCCTAGAAAACTTTTATCAGACCATGGGTCACAGTTTATATCTGACACCATGAAGGAAGTCACGAAATCTTGGAACATTGATAGGAATTTAAGTAGTATTTATCATCCTATGAGTAATGGTGCGGTTGAAAGACTTAACCGTACACTTAAACAACTACTACATAAGGTTACTGCTAAGCACCCTCATGACTGGGACAGAGCACTCCCAGCTGTTCTATTTGCTTATCGGGAGGTACCGCATGAACAAACTGGCTTCTCTCCCTTTGAATTAGTTTTTGGTGCTCCCCAAGAGGTCCTATGGGACTAATAAAAGACTTATTAATTGACGCGGAGATGACTCAGGACACTCAGTCATCTTACGAGTACGTGATTAATCTTCGGAAGAACATTATTGAGTCTTGCCAGTTGGCAACAGCTTCTTCTGAGGCTGCAAAAGCTAAGGCTCGATCTCTACAAAATAGGTCTCGACGATTACGCCAATTATTCCCAGACGACGAGGCTTATGTGTTACTTCCTCACAATAACAATAAATTATTGATATCTTGGAATGGTCCTTACAAAGTCATTGATAAAATTTCCGACGTTGATTACGTCTTAGATATCAAGGGACACAAAAAGATATTTCATATTAACATGCTCAAGCAATTTCATACACGTCCTGAACACTTACAGTCAATTTTTCATGAACTAGATGACAACACAGTATCTACTTGTTATTATTCTAACTTATCAGTCATCCAGGAAGAAGAATCTTCTTTTCCTGAGGTACAGTTACCGTTACCGGTACCAGTAGTTCAACCTACTGAATCTTGGCGGGATGTAACCATCTCTTCAACGGTTACACCGCAACAGCGTCTACAGATTGCTAATCTATTACAATCTTATCCAGATGTGTTGACCGACGTCCCGGGTCGCACATCGGCTATCAGTCATGACTTTACTCTCAATGATGATACACCTATTCGTGTACATCCCTATTCTGTTCCTTTACATTTCCTTGCTAAAACTACTAAGGAACTTGAACAGATGTTGTCTCTGGGAATCATTGAGACTAGTAATTCGCCATTCTCTTCTCCATTAGTGATTGTCCGGAAGAAGGACAATAACATCAGACTATGTGTTGATTATAGAAAATTAAATGCTAAGACTATAGTTGACAGCGAACCACATCCACTTATCGACGACTTACTGCCACGTCTATCCAACGCAACTATATTTAGTAAGATAGACTTAACTAAAGGTTATTGGCAGATACCACTGACCGAAAAGGCTAAGTACTACACCGCATTTTCCACTCCACAAGGTCTATACCAGTGGAATGTGATGCCTTTTGGGCTTGTTAATGCGCCAGCTACCTTCATTCGCCTGATGCGACAAATTTTATCAGGTAGACCAGACGTTTTTACATATATTGACGACATATGCTTGTTTAGTTCGTCGTTTGAGGAACATGTTTCGGGACTTAGATATGTTTTCGACACTCTAAGGAATTATCATCTAACTGCTAAACCTACAAAGGTGCAAATCGCGTGTAATGAGATAACCTTTTTGGGACATATCGTTGGATCGGGATATATCCGAACGTTACCTAGTACAGTCTCCAAAATTCTAAACATAGCAGTTCCTCAGACGAAGAAACAGGTCAGGAGTTTGTTAGGACTTGTTCAATATTACAGTAGATTCATACCAAACTTGTCATCCATCACGGCTGTATTGTCTTCATTGTTAAAAAAAGACATGCCGGTGAAGGTGACATGGACTGGTACATGCAATGAAACTTTCAACAAAATTATAAATTTGTTCTCGCATGAACCAATTTTAAGACTTCCCGATGCTTCCAAAAGATTTTTCTTACGAACAGATGCTAGTAACTACGGCATTGGTGCATGCCTGCTCCAGAACCATGATGGCATTCTACATCCTACCTTATATATTTCAAGAAAGCTAAAGCCGGCAGAAACAAAGTATTCCACAGTCGACAAGGAACTTTTATCTGTGATATGGGCAATAACTAAACTCGAAAAGTTCGTGCTTGATGCTCCCTTCACCATACAGACGGACCAACGTGCTGTAGCATCCTTGCGTCGATCTAACCATAAAAGCCAGAAACTCGCCAGATATGCAATCATCCTACAGCCATTTGAATTCTCCATTGAACATATTCCTGGCACTGAAAACATTGTGGTGGATGCGTTGTCACATAATCCTATTGACGACGAATAATCAACATTAACATTCCTAAAACATATCAACTATAAGGGAACTAACCTTGCCTTCAATTTAAACTTTATAAACACTATATGCATCACAGAATTGAACTAAAAGACAATCAAGGTATACATATTGTCATTGAAACTTCGTCTAACGTCCATACACGATATATGAATATTCGTTGAACAATCATGGAACAATATCTGACGACAAGTCGAACTTATTATCCGATGTGCACTTAATTCTTGGATGCTGGGATAAATGACATTTCTTTCCAACGTAAACGTTTGAACATTTTTGCCTAAAAGAATTCATCAGGATCAAGACTACGGATGGATCATCATATCCTATACTAATTAATTAGTTAACTTAACTTCTTAATTGAATTATTATCAATAAAATGAAATGTGAGAAAAAAAAAATGAAATGAAGGAACAAAAAAAGAGAACGAAATATAAAAAGAAGAAATTATGAAAAGAGAAAATAAATCTCACACAAGTATTAAATTAATATTTTTTTTTAAATGTACCTATACATTATTTAGTTAGTTAAATTAGATAATTATTATTCACTAACACTTAACACACACAATTAAGTTAAACTTATATTCGAATTTCTTTCTATTTCTTCTCACTTATTTTGTCTTTTCTTCTCTCATAACATCGCGTTACATTAGAACCTTAATAATTTAACTCTTAGTTTAATTAATTAATTTAATGTTAATTAGTCAAATTAATTCCTATATGACATACTAATACGACAGACCTTACTTTAATTTAATTCTATCATTCACTGTTAACATTGGACATTTTATTTAGTTGATATAATAATATGTATAATATTGATATATAATATGATTAATGTTAGATGACTATGACAAATAGTTAGTTGACATGACCGCAACACGGTTCTACTCAGAACATCGTCGGCCATATGTCACAATTGTGTTAAATTTTTTTGAAAAATTGTTAAGTCGGATAGATCTTGAAAAAAAATCTATCGATTTTTTCCCCCCGGTGTACAGGGAATTGTTACGGTATATGATATTAACGCCGTCTGCTAAAGGTTATCAGACGTGCAATTGTAAAGGTTAAGGCATTTAATATATTGCGATAGATGTTTCAATTATTGAACGCTCCATACACGATCGATTATGACGTGTATAGCGTTGTTTGGGTCACAGTCGGTAACTAAGAAACGCTACCCTTTGTTACTTGACCGCCAAGCTGAATAGCTGCGTTTTTCTAACCTTCCAATTCAATGGCATGATATAGCCATTTTATGTGCATTTTTGATGGATCAGGGTCAGTCCTAGAACTCTATATGAGAGGAAAATTTATGGAGGTTAGTATTTAACTAGAATTCTCAGAAGGAGAAGAATAATCGTCAAATTCATATGAAATATTCAGACTCGCAGTCTCACTGTCGGCAGGTAGCCATGTCTAGCTGCGCGTGCATATAGCTGTGATGTTCTGACGACAATACTGCATTGTATCCTTAAACGGACATTGACACGTAAACCAGCAGTCTACGTTATTGATTAATTTATGCATGACTTATATGGACTTATGTTCTACTCCTATTTGAAATGATCATCCTGTGTGTACAACTGTGAATTAAATGTATGGACTCAATGAAATGACTTATCAAATCAATCGTATTCCAAGGTTCAAGTATTGTTCGGAATCTTCCATCCCCGCATTCGCTTAATCTTACATCGAAGGCACGATGCACTATCACTGAATAAAAAAAAAACTAACATATCAAAGAAAAAACAATGGCCATAAATTTATAATTGTTTTATTCATATCACATGGAACATTGTTCAGAGCAAACCACCATGAAACAGAACCCCAGCTCTACAAAGATAGGTTGAATTCACTACTTCAGGGAACGTTTCCTTGGTTATTCTTATTTTAGGATATTTGTTTCTGTCACATTAAAATTGTCCAGGCACGAACGTTAACAGCGAGCAAAGTGTCAATAGCTTAGATTTCTAGTAACTAGGAATGTCAGGTCGGGGCCTTCTCACAGTATAGGATTTTATTTGGTCACACCACACTTAGTCAGAACTCCGTCGGAATGTTACTGACAGTAATATTTTACTTGTCACAAAGGCTGAAATGTACTTGAGTTTTTTTTTCCTCAGGAAGAATTAAATCTGGCTCGATGGGCCCGTTAATTCATTTAATCTTAAAGTTCATGTAATGGGTACTCTGTCGTTCTGGATGCCAAAGCAATGCCAGACAGGTTTTACTTTATACACCCAAGTCTTTAAGAAAGAAATGTTTTTGTTCTTCACAGATATTACTCAGTACTAAAACGCTGGTATAGTTGGGCTACCCCAGTTTCACTGAATAAAGAGAAAACAACATATAAAATACTTATACATACTATTCCTCGGTTATAACTTACATTATAAACTGCAAGCGTAGAGCTTGTCTTATCGTTTAAATCTCCCGTGGAATAAGTTATATTCATAAAATCAGTCATCATGAATTAGAAATACATACGTATTTCGTCAACACTCAATGATGAATCAGTGCAGTTATAAGTTGGTTTAAAATATTCTCGACTGATTATTAGCAGTTTAATTAAATTCATTTACAGCTGCATGAGTTTAAGCTAGAAATTATAGTTTATTCTTCTTTCCACTGTAACATGTCGACTAGAGAATATAACAGACTTACAATTTAATTACTTCTGCACAGAAATCTAACTAGTAACATGAAATAAGCGGTTTTCACTGAATCACTTAACCCTACTAGATATATAATATATTTACCTCCAGACAGAACTACAGGCGATCGCACAAACTAGAATTTATTCACTCATATAGTTAGTCTAGAAGCTCGGCAAAATGTCGAGTCAAACTAAGAACTTCGCTATGCAAGCTTATTTCCTTAGCACGAGCAACCTGTCTACTGCAAAATTTGGAGAACTGAATGACTAGTCTAAGCTACTCGTGTAGATATATGAAAACGGACAAAGGATCCCATGCTATTACGAAAACCCGAAATAGCACCGGTCTCTCTCTCTCTCTCTCTCTCTCTCTCTCAACAGTTCACATTAACTTAGACGCTGGCCAAAACGCGTCTTCACACCTACTACGACATGTCTCATTTCTGAGCGCTTGCAGGTTGGCGCCTTTCACACCTCACGCCGAGAATCTAGCCGAAGAAAAACTCGTGTCAGATGAAAATGTAGACACATGTCTGCTCTCTATGTCTGACGAGACGAATTCTCACACTATTTCGTTCGCATCCAGGGACTGACATATTACGCAATAAAATGCGTTACTAGTATGAGAAAAGAAACGGCAAAAGTCAGAATGGGAAAATATATTTTGTCGCAAACGAACGAATGCAAAAAACAGGAAAAGGATAAAAGAGCGATAATAAAGTAGAGGACACGGGCAGAAAAGAAAAGAATATAGAAAATTTATTGATCATAAATCTCTATGCGACAGTCATATCAAATTCATGCAGTTTATTCTTCTTCCTCCGTGCTCTGTTTGTAGTCATACTAAATCTCAGGCCTATCACCAGGACTAAGTAACAATCTTTTACAGGTCCATGTGCAGCCCCATGGCGTCTGCCTGTGTTCAGCAACCTCTGGCCAGATTTAGTGTCATAGATCATCGAGGGCCGGGCAGCTTTGGAGAATATGTTCACAGATCTGGCTTCTGGTTCCACACGGACATTCATTAGAGTGAGATATCCAGGCTATTCCATTTTCACACACCTCCTTAGGCGATTTGTCACTGATTAGAAGTCAGAAAAAGATTTTTTTAATATGTAATAACTAACTGTGATGAGTCTGAATCCTATCTCGGCCATCATTCAAAACATTACACCGTACAGAAATTCCGAGAAGCCAAGCAACCGATCAAAACGGCAGCTCGGGTCACGCAATGCTTATAATTTGTAAGGCTTTTTAATAGGAAGACGAGAAAGTGTAGATGTTGACAATTTTTCGAAAGGCAATGTGCAGATAGGAACGGAATATATCAATGATGAGGACCATAATTCGATAATAGGGATCATTAGCTATTGGCAGATATCTATAATTTCATTGGAAGTGGTGTAGAACCGGAGAAAATGTGTATTTAAGGCATCAAGGCATGAACCATGTTGTGCTTTGCCATGTTTAGGCTGCTCCTGTGAAAAGTCGGATTAATCTAGACATAAGAGAGATACTGCAATGGATAGAGCTTAGCCTTATCGAGGCGAAATCTCAACATTAATTTCTAACCTGACACGAGCGAAATCGTCTACTACCAGACTCCATTGCCATCTGCAGGGTAACACAGTCTGTAGAGCCATTAAAAGCCGGTCTGCATGTATCTGAGGGTAAGAAAGAATGTAATTACATATGTATATATAATTATATACTGAAGCACATTAAAAACGCACCACTATTATACATAATGATGCCGAGAAGCTGGAAAAAAAATTGTGGGAATGGATTTTCCCCGTGTTTGTCATGAGGTAGAGAGCGAATGGCTGCTGGAATGGAAAGTGCATGATTCAACCCACGGGTTTGTGTACAGACTACATGAAAGCAATGAAAGTTACACGTGCAACACGATTCCCAACAGCTATGACCCTGAAAATGTGTACGCGTTGTGGCAGTATACTCAGTATAAAAAGGCCGTTGAGACAAAACACCCAGTACATGTGCTTGAAATGCCACGACTATCTGAAAACGACCGCCAACGAGCCATTGGTATGTTGGAGACCGGAATGAGCTCGAGGGCCATTGCCAGAAGGATGAATTGCCACCACAGCACTAGTGTACGTCTCAGTGAACGTTACGGAACCACTGGCAGTGCCCGGGATAGACTTCGGAGTGGCCAACCACGAGTTACTACCCCTGCGCAAGATCGTCATATTGTGCTGAGTCACCTAAGGAATCGTTCTCTCCCGGCAAGTCAAACAGCAAGAGCAATAGTAGGTAGACGTGGGCAAGTCTCTCGAATGACAGTCATACGACGACTCAAAGATACAGGCCTTACTGCAAGACGACCTTATGTTGGGCCAAACTTGACTCACAGACATCGTCAGCAGCGCCTGCAATGGGCAGAGCAACATGTCAGATGGACTAGACTGCAGTGGAATGCTGTCCTATTCACAGACGAGAGCATATTCATCATATCCTTTGCTGATGGACGTATGCGGATTTGGCGACGGTGTGGAGAGAGCTTTGCAGATTGCTGTGTTCGTCAGCACAAGCGATATGGAGGTGGCAGTATTCACATTTGGGGAGGATTCAGTTTTCACCATCGCTTGCCTCTTCACGTCTTTCGTGGAAATGTGAATGCTGTGACATATCGAGATGAGGTTCTGGATGCATTGGTTGCTCCTGCGTTCACAAATTATCCAGACTTGCAGCTTCTCCAGCAGGATAACGCAAGTGCGCACACCGCATGCATTACGCAGCAATATCTACAGCAGCAGAACATTGTGACGATTGATTGGCCTGCCCTATCACCAGACATGTCCCCTATAGAACATCTGTGGGACGAGCTTGGACGCAGAGTCTACAGGCAAGGTTCTCCAGGTAATCTGCAACAGCTCGAAGCTGCTCTTACACGTTAATGGGACTTGATTCCCCGGAATTTCCTTCAGAGACTTGCGCGTTACATGCGGAGCCGCTGCCAAGCTTGTTTGCAAGCACACGGTGGACATACCAGATACTGAGGATAGTGTGAATTAATTTTTTTTATTGGTTGCATTTTTGGTTTTCTCCCTTGCCTGCACAGAATGCAATGAATTTCATAACAATCAAATATACAAATTAATGACCAGCATAGATGCATAGGAAAATGAATAAAGATTCCAAATATGTAAACTTGTAAACACTTATATTTACATTTTACACTTTGTTCCTGGATTATACAGATGGTGCGTTTTTAATGTGCTTCAGTATATTATTAATATGTGCCTTATAGAAGTGGATAAGTGTGTGTGAAATCACTGTGTAATTCTTGGAGGGAATTCAAACCTGTGACAGCTCAATTTAATTGTGAAATAAAAGCAGATGGACGTGTAGATTGTGATGTTAGTTTTAGGAAAGTATTTTGAAGATGTTAAGCTTGCTGGAATGGACCACCTTATTGGAAAGATGGAAAGAATGAAAGAAATTGTTTTACTGTACAAACTGAGTTATAACATAACTCTTTACACAAGGCCATCTGATTGTAAGGAAGAAAATCATGGACAAACTGTAACCAGAGAGTTAATGGAATAGTGTGCTATTAATTAAATGAATTATATTATTTTTGACTTGCTATGATTCTCATGAATAACCACATCTTATCTGACCTGTCTCATCTTACCTCCTGACTAGTTAGGGAGTCAGTGAGAGATACTACGTAGGTTATATATATATTATATTTCAGGTTATATACTGCCTTGAAGAGTTTACTCAATTCTACGTGCCTAAGTCAGCTGGGAGAAGCTCTTGTTGTTCTGAGCCCTTGTGAAATGTCAGAGGGTGTCAACAGTGAAACTTTAAGATTGGAAGAACCGCAGTTGTGGGAACCGCAGTTGTGAGGGGACCTCACAAAATAAATTAAATACTTAAGTTTATAAGAATCTAAACACTTTGGAACATATAGCCTACGAGTTATTCTCTACAAGTGAACATTGAAATGATGAAAACAAGTATGTGGTGTTAAAGAACATAGCAAATGCCATTATCTTTGTGAAATAATATTAACATTGTTCAAGTTCAGCAGAAAAGAAAATTTGTCCAGGATATTATCATCATCATTATATCTTTCCTCTCGCTACATTAACACAATCAAATAACAGTCACAATACAGAACATGAAATTGCTGATATTGTAATTTTAAAACATTTCTATCTTTGCTCGTACAATATGTATTCGTATTTTTGTTGCAAGTGGACAAACAGCGCATTAGGTCGTCAGAAACGAAGAATTAGCGACAAGGAGAAGCAATAAATAGTTTACAAAGTAGCAGAGTCTATTGTGGTGTTCTGTAGAACATTTGTATAACTCTGACGAGAAGGCTGTTGTTGTTGTTGTTGTCATTTAACGAGGGCTGCTGAACTTGTCTCTGTTGTTTTTTTTACTTTGGGCATCTCTGGTGTGGATACTCGATCCCCGGAAGCGTTGAAGAGGTAACTGGAAGGTTGCCTGTTTCCAGGGTACACCACGTAGAGGTGCTTTAGGGTCTAACCCTGAGATTCACGCGAGATCGGCGTGAGTTCCTTTGCATCCCTACAAAAAGGTTAAACTCCCGAAGGTTGCTGCTCAAACACTCAGTCCGGTCACCATTATCACTCTACTCATTGTTTTTATTTGTTCATTACTTTTTAAATATCAGATGATCTCCCTAAGTTATCACGTTCCTCATTACATTCGCTCCTGATGTACTTCCGATTACAAACTAACTATAAAGTGTAATTCAGTCATTTCTTTCCCCCCTAGTCCAGGCGACACCCAGAAGGTATTAGCTACCACATGGCTTTGCGTCCAAATCAAATTGCTTCTGTATAAATCTCGGTAAATTCTTCGTGGGCGAAATATGACACCATATTGATCACTCAAAATAAATAAATAAAATAAATAAATGAAAAAAAAAATGTTAAACTCATTAATACTATAAAAGGACGAGTAAACGGTTAGAAATCTTTGTAACGCTCTCAGTCTGGGGTGTCACGACACCCGTATATTGTAAGTTCCCTACTATGCAATGTTCTGGACTGTGCATGTTTGGACAAATTATCCGCCATTTAACTTAATTATAATCAAGTGCGTAACTATTTTAATCTAATGATAAAACATGGTCTTGTGAATAAAGGCCTCAAAATTGCTTTCTTTCTGTCATGTGGCAAAATATTTATTTTACTCGACCCATGCATTCGCCTTAATGCTTGTCTTATTTGCTGTTCCTTCTCTCGATCTTAGTGTAACCTAGATTTAGCTGCCGATGTCAAACTCTACGCTTCTCTCTGCATCTTCTCATTATTCTCTCTATAATAATAAATAATAATAAATTCTTTAAGCACCAAACACGGCGCATAAGGCAGAAACCAGTGCTCTCCAGGTTGTTCGTTGTGACGCCACTCCTCTTAGCTCTTGCACATTATTTAGGCCCAACGTTCTTCCTTCTCTTATTATTGTTCTTCTGGGTGTTTCTTGTGGTCTTCCTTTTTTCCTCTTACCCTCAGGAACCCAAGTGAGCGCCTGTAGTGGTATTCTGTTGTTTTGCATTCGTAGGACATGACCGATATATGACCATCGTCTTTTCCTTATACAGTCGGAGACATATTTCTGCCTAGAGTCTTCTCTTATTTGTCGATTAGTCTTGAATTCTTTCCAACTGATGTTCATGAGTTTTCTAAGACATTTGTTCTCGAATGTATTCAGCTTTTTCTCTCTATCCCTAGAGTTAAAAGAAACGTTACACAACTTCACATAAAGAACTACTTTCTTATGATTACTTCAAAGTTGTCTCTGTGTGCGCATTTATATGAGTGTGTGCCTATAGCCAGGTTATAAAGAGCTTAGATAGAAAGGAACGTAAAAAACTATTACCTCAAGTTGTACCTGAAGCCTTCTCACATAGCGCACTTATTTATCTTAGCACTCCCCTAACCCTCCGCCCGGCAATACTAAAATCTCTACACTCAATGACCCTACAAATATACCTCGATAAACGTTTAAAAAGAAACATAATTCATCACTGTGACAAAATTAAAGTTATTTCATTGTACGGTTGATCAAAGTTTCCAAAAGGTGGCAACCGGGACGCCCATCAATAATTTTAATTCAAATAATAAATGCGATGTCAACTTAACGCTTGGAAAGAGGATTGAACCGAGCGATAATTTGCAATTTCCTCCGGTGTCCATGAATAAAAGGAACCAATATATTTTAACATGCATTCAAATGATGAAATCTTGCCGTTGTGTTACACGTCTCCTTTTAGTCCCTACAACCCACATTCTTTCTCTCCGGTAACACCCTTCCCCCCCCACCCCACCCCGACGTCTTCATTATTGACCCCTCCCCCCTCTACAGTCGACCAGATCCAGTACTTTGTTGTCTAATACTTTCTCATTGCTCATAAAAGATTTTACAAGGGGGGAGACCTCAGTAAAATGAGCATGGAGAAATCTAAATAATGATTTATGCAGAGTAGAAAACATATTGACATCCGGTCGCGGTATTACTAATTTAATTACAAAAACTCGTTCAAGCGCGCACGACCTTAGGGTAATGTTTAAAAAAAAATCATTTTGAATATGTCTTGTTGAGTGCATTCATGGAAGGGAAAAATCGGCTTTTATTGATCTGTTTAAGAACGATTGGTTTTACAAATTAGCCCTTTAAACAATTTCTTTTTATTTGTTCCTTTTTTTTTTTTTTTTTTTTGCTATTTTCTACGTTTCTGTTTTATTTCCCTATCTTTCTTTCTATTGTACTTGTTGGTCGTCTGCCCATTTGGCTGATTAGAACATGAATTGTCCAGCTCACATCTGAAAAACATTAATGTACATTCCTTTTCCAATCCAATTTTAAAAGAACTTTCAATAAGATATGAAAATAATGAAAATAATGTGCATTCAAAGTACCCCATACAATTTAACTACCAAAGTAAATTGTCTTGTTAGTACTGGATGGAGCATACCAACAAGAAATGATAGTCACTAGCGTACAAGTAAGGGGTCGAATAATAGGAGGGCATGTACGGAAGTAATAGCCACGAGAGAATGTGATAAGGCCGGGGGTGGAGGAGGGTGTGGGAATGTAAATTAACGCTTTGAAGTAAATAATGAAGTAATTCAAAACGTTGGAGAATTAAATTAAAATGGCAGTACGAGCTTTGTTAATCTGTTGCAAATATGAAATTCGAACCCATTTCGACAAGCCTGGGCCGCACTGTACAACCCCGAGTGAGGTCATGACCTCTGACGTTAGGGAGCCGCTATTGAATGTTTTGTAAGCCGTTCAACTTTTCTATGGGACTAATGGTAAATACATTTTTAGAAAAAAATCTTGCTCATTTCAAATTATCATAGAGGCCGGTCGGCCTGCACTCAATGACATAAATAGAATTGTTATATTATCGATTTGTCCCGTCCTTCCCCCTCCTCGCCTTTTTCTCCCGATTTTGTTTTATTTCATTTCCATACAATTCCTCAATTTGTGCTGAAGAATATCAATCAATGCATTGATTCATGAGAACAAACAGCCGCAAAAAAAGCTAATGAAAAAAATAGAAAGGTAAATGATATCAAGTGCGTGAGCAGTGCCACGAGGACTGAAATTGAATAAGGGATAATAAAGTAGTTAACATATTTGACCAAAAAAAAATCAGTGTGAAGCGTGGGTTCCCACACCACCACTACCACTACCCACGTGTCCTTCCACGTTGAGGACGTTAAAATAAGTTTTTATTTTTTTATTTTCCACGAGCTGTGGCTGGTTCAAATATCCTAACTTTCTTTTACAAGCAGATTAGGTTTCACGCTTTTTTTTTTTTTTTTTAAATAATTTATTTTAAGAGAGACTGTTTGAGAAAACTGACTCTTTCGTTAAATCATTCATTCATTCATTCATGTATTAATACATCTCCTTTTTTTAGCTCCATACAGAGCATGGAGCTACCACTGCACCTGCACCCCCCCCCCCTCCCCCCCCCCCTTTTTGTAAGCAGCCTGCACTACTACAGTTGCTCCTTCAGCGGTAGTTACTGTAGACATTTTTTTGTTTCACAAAATAAGGCTGCCAGACCTATGCCCAACCTCACGTTAGTAGCCCTTTACGACAACCTTCAGGAAGAAGTAGTTCTATTTTATTTTGTCCAATCAGTGACCCTCGGAAGCAATAAGTAAATAAGCTGACCCTTGTGTACCCTTGTGAACATTAAATAAGCAGACCCTTGTGAACATTAAATAAGCTGACCCTTGTGACCATTAAATAAGCTGACCCTTGTGAACATTAAATAAGCTGACCCTTGTGAACATTAAATAAGCTGATCCTTGTGAACATTAAATAAGCTGACCCTTGTGAACATTAAATAAGCTGACCCTTTTGAACATTAAATAAGCTGACCCTTGTGAACATTAAATAAGCTGACCCTTGTGAACATTAAATAAGCTGACCCTTGTGAACATTAAATAAGCTGACCCTTTTGAACATTAAATAAGCTGACCCTTGTGAACATTAAATAAGCTGACTCATGTGAACATTAAATAAGCTGACCCTTTTGAACATTAAATAAGCTGACCCTTTTGAACATTAAATAAGCTGACCCGTGTGAACATTAAATAAGCTGACCCTTGTGAACATTAAATAAGCTGACCCTTGTGAACATTAAATAAGCTGACCGTTGTGAACATTAAATAATGTGACCCTTGTGAACATTAAATAAGCTGAATGTTGTGAACATTAAATAAGGTGACCCTTGTGAACATTAAATACGCTGACCCTTGTGAACATTAAGTAAATAAGCTGACCCCGAGTACATTAATTAAATAATTTGACCTCTGTGAACATTAAGTAAATAAGCTGACACCTGTGAACATTAAGTAAATAAGCTGACCCTTGTCAATATTAAATCAGCTGACCGTTGTGAACATTAAATAAGCTGACCCTTGTGAACATTAAATAAGCTGACCGTTGTGAACATTAAATAATGTGACCCTTGTGAACATTGAATAAGCTGAATGTTGTGAACATTAAATAAGGTGACCCTTGTGAACATTAAATAAGCTGACCCTTGTGAACATTAAGTAAATAAGCTGACCCCGAGTACATTAATTAAATAATTTGACCCCTGTGAACATTAAGTAAATAAGCTGACCCCTGTGAACATTAAGTAAATAAGCTGACCCTTGTCAATATTAAATCAGCTGACCCTTGTGAGCATTAAATAAGCTGACCCTTGTGAACATTAAATAAGCTGACCCTTGTGAACATTAAATAAGCTGAACCTTAAGAACATCAAATAAGCTGACCCTTGTGAACATTAAATAAACTGACCCTTGAGAACATTAAGTAAATAAGCTGACCCTTGTGAACATTGAATAAGCTGACCCTTGTGAATATTAAATAAGCTGACACTTGAGAACATTAAGTAAATAAGCTGACCCTTGTGAACATTAAATAAGCTGACCCTTGAGTACATTAAGTAAATAAGCTGACCCCTGTGAACACTAAGTTACCCTTGGGAACATTTAGTAAATAAGCCGACCCTTCTGAACTTTAAGTAAATAAGGTGACCCTTGTGAACATTAAGTAAATAAGCTGACCCTTGAGAACATTCAGTAAATAAGCTGACCACTGTTAACATTAAGTTACCCTTGGGAACATTTAGTAAATAAGCTGACCCTTGTGAACATTAAGTAAATAAGCTGACCCTTGTGAACATCAAGAAAATAAGCTGAGCCCTGAGAATATCAAGTAAATGAGCTGACCCCTGAGAACTTTAAGTAAATAAGCGGACCCCGGGTACATTAAGTCAATAAGCTGAGCCCCGAGAACATTAAGTAAGTAAGCAGATCTCTGAGAATATTAAGTAAATAATCAGATCCCTGAGAACTTTAAGTAAGTAAACAGATCCCAGATAACATTAAGTAAGTAAGCAGATCCCTGAGAACATTAAGTAAGTAAGCAGATCCCTGAGAACATTAAGTAAGTAAGCAGATCCCTGAGAACATTAAGTAAGTAAGCAGATCCCTGAGAACATTAAGTAAGTAATCAGATCCCTGAGAACATTAAGTAAGTAAGCAGATCCCTGAGAACATTAAGTAAGTAAGCAGATCCCTGAGAACATTAAGTAAGTAAGTAAGCAGATCCCTGAGAACATTAAGTAAGTAAGCAGATCCCTGAGAACATTAAGTAAGTAAGCAGATCCCTGAGAACATTAAGTAAGTAAGCAGATCCCTGAGAACATTAAGTAAGTAAGCAGATCCCTGAGAACATTAAGTAAGTAAGCAGATCCCTGAGCAGATCCTTGAGAACATTAAGCATGTCGAAGCCAACCATTTTGGACCTTTCGAAGCATGGATTGTGAGTCTGATTCGATAACATTAAGTAAATAAGCAGGCGTCTGAGAACATTAAGTAAATAAACTAACCCCCGAGCACGTTAAGTAAATAAGCTGACCCCGAATACATTAAGTCAATAAGCTGACCCCTGAGAGCATTAAGTAAATAAGCTGACCCCCAATACATTAAGTCAATAAGCTGACCCACGAGAACATTAAGTAAATAAGATGACCCCTGAGAGCATTAAGTAAATAAGCTGACCCCGAATACATTAAGCCAATAAGCTGACCCCCGAGAACATTAAGTAAATAAGATGACCCCTGAGAAAATTAAGTAAATAAGCTGACAACCGAGAACGTTAAGTAAATAAGCTGACAACCGAGAACATTAGGTAAATAAGCTGACAACCGATAATATTGGGTAAATAAGATGACCCCTGAGAACATGAAGTAAATAAGCTGACAACCGAGAACATTAAGTAAATAAGCTGACAACCGAGAACGTTAGGTAAACAATCTGACAACCGAGAACATTAAGTAAATAAGCTGACAACCAAGAACGTTAGGTAAACAATCTGACAACCGAGAACATTAAGTAAATAAGACGACTCATGAGAACATTAAATAAATAAGCTGACAACCGTGAACGTTAGGTAAACAATCTGACGACCGAGAACATTAAGTAAATAAGATGACCCCTGAGAACATTAAGTAAATAAGCTGACAACCGAGAACATTAAGTAAACAATCTGACAACCTAGAACATTAAGTAAATAAGCTGACAACCGAGAACGTTAGGTAAACAATCTGACAACCGAGAACATAAGTAAATAAGCTGACAACCGAGAACGTTAGGTAAACAATCTGACAACCGAGAACATTAAGTAAATAAGCTGACAACCGAGAACGTTAGGTAAACAATCTGACAACCGAGAACATTAAGTAAATACGATGACCACTGAGAACATTAAGTAAATAAGCTGACAACCGAGAACGTTAGGTAAACAATCTGACAACCGAGAACATTAAGTAAATAAGTTCACAACCGAGAACATTAGGTAAATAAGCTGACAACTGAGAACATTAAGTAAATAAGCTGACAACCGAGAACACTAAGTAAATAAGCTGACAACCGAGAACATTAAGTAAACAAGCTGACAACCGAGAACACTAAGTAAATAAGCTGACAACCGAGAACATTAGATAAATTATCTGACAACCGAGAACATTAAGTAAATAAGCTGATAACCGAGAACATTAGGTAAATAAACTGACAACCGAGAACATTAAGTAAATAAACTGACCCCTGAGAACATTAAGCAAATAAACTGACCCCTGAGAACATTAGGTAAATAAGCTGACCCTTGAGAACACTAAGTAAATAAGCTGACCCCTGAGAACATTAAGTAAATAAGCTGACACCTGAGAACATTAAGTAAATAAACTAACCCCTGAGAACATTAAGTAAATAAGCTGTCCCCCAAGAACATTTAGTAAATAAGCTGACCCCCGAGAACATTAAGTAAATAAGCTGACCTCCGAGAACATTAAGTAAATAAGCTGACCCACGAGACCATTAAATAAATAAGCTGACCCCCGAGAACATTAAGTAAATAAGCTGACCCACGAGACCATTAAGTAAATAAGCTGACCTCCGAGAACATTAAGTAAATAAACTGACCTCCGAGAACATTAAGTAAATAAGCTGACCTCCGAGAACATTAAGTAAATAAGCTGACCCCCGAGAACATTAAGTAAATAAGCTGACCTCCGAGAACATTAAGTAAATAAGCTGACCCACGAGACCATTAAGTAAATAAGCTGACCCCCGAGAACATTAAGTAAATAAGCTGACCCACGAGACCATTAAGTAAATAAGCTGACCCCCAAGAACATTAAGTAAATAAGCTGACCCACGAGACCATTAAGTAAATAAGCTGACCCCCGAGAACATTTAGTAAATAAGATTACCTTCGAGAACATTAAGTAAACAACTCGACCCCCTGGAAGATTAAGTGAATGAGCTGACGCTTGAGAAGATTACGTAAATAAGCTGATCCCTGAGAATATTAATTAAATAAGCTGACCAGTGAGAACATTAAGTAAATAAGCTGACCAGTGAGAATATTAATTAAATAAGCTGACCAGTGAGAACATTAAGTAAATAAGCTGACCGCCGAGAAGATGAAGTTAATAAGCTGACCCAAGAGAGCATTAAGTAAATAAGCCAATAAAGGGACCTATCAGCTCAAGTGAGTATTGAAGTATCCAAAAATACAAAGGACTACGAAGAAACAGCAAATAAATACACGACTTATATCAATAACAGACTTGTCAAGGAACATGAAAATCAGATTCATCCACCTTTCAACTTCTCACGTAGCATAAGACTTCAACAAATGCATGCCAAGTCTTCCTGGCCCGCGCCATCAGCTCAAGACTTGTCCGTGTCTTCTTCATTCTCTTCATGTCTGTCTTAAGTTCTGTTCTTCGTGTGTTCTTTGGTCTTCCTCTATCTCTCTTAACCTAGGGATGTTAGAACAAGGTCGACCTGGTAATGCCAGCAGCTTATCCATCTTCAGCATCTTCTTCTCATTTGTAGTTCCACTGGCTCTTGTCTGGTTCTTGTCATCAGTTCCACATTTGTGATCTTGTCATACCACTTCAACCCCTCTGTTCTAGGCAAGCATCCATTTATGAAATACAGTTTACCACATTAAAATAGAGATTGATGTATGAGAAAAAGCAGATATTAGAATATGAGAAGACCTTTCAGTACATAATAATGTACTTGACATTAACTAATTGTGCTCATAGGAATGCGTTGCAGTTAAGGGAATTTAAGTTGTCATCCAGGTTCATCCCTAGAACAAAGCAATGGATGTCCCAAGGTCAAGGTTTGGACTCAGCACACTTCATCTTCTTTCTTCTTCCTCGTTCGTCCTGAAAACATCATTGGTTGCGTTGTGTCCGTTTACAGAGAAGCTGCGATGTTTGCGCCTTTCGGCCGACACCTCCGACTTCAGCACGGCATTTTTTGGGACCGGGTTTGTCTTCCCACTTCGATGCCTACTTTCTCAGCCAGACTGCAGTAATGCAGCCTGTTTCCAGGACCACCACTTGGAGGTGGAGTAGGGTCTTGGTCAGCTCTGGTTCGCTGACCCTGACGCAACCAGTCAAGCTATGGGTCGCCTACTGCATTCATCTCCCTTGCTGCGTCTTCAGCACACTTAAACCGATGACATAAGTATCTCCCTTTGAAGTTTCTTGTCTCTGTCTAATTCTCCAACATGTCACTCTTTCTCATTCTTCTTCCTGCAGTTTGTTTCTTCTTTCAGCAAAGTCAACGTAACTTAAATTAATCTCAGCCTCCTTGTTTTTTTTTCTTTTTTCTTTTAGTTTTTTACAGTGAAAATAATTTGATACCCTCACTTGTCACTGGAAAGGGAAACAATCACACCACAAATGAACATATATATGTATATGATACTTTACTTCATATTTGTCGGTCGCTCTCAAATAACCACGTCTATCTCTCTCATAAAGCTGGCAGTCTGTCTCGGGTTTCTCTCACCACCACACAGTTTCCTTTTCAAGTGGGTTATAGAAGGCCATACTGCCACCCTGCTTTTATTTTCCATGATGGTAATGGCAGGTATTTTTTGCTGTTATGCCTCCGCTTTGAAGTTGTTTGAGAATTTTTCAGTAGCCATCGAGATATGTATTTCTTGTCCATTCTTTAAATGTGTGTAAACACTTCCTTCTTCATGTTTTTGTAGCGTTTGTTGTTGATCCATCTGTATATAGGTGGGTCCATTCTGTGGTAGAGTATGTCATTCTGTGGTAGAGTATGTCATTCTGTGGTAGAGTATGTCATTCTGTGGTAGAGTATGTCATTCTGTGGTAGAGTATGTCAATCTGTGGTAGAGTATGTCATTCTGTGGTAGAGTATGTCATTCTGTGGTAGAGTATGTCATTCTGTGGTAGAGTATGTCATTCTGTGGTAGAGTATGTCATTCTGTGGTAGAGTATGTCAATCTGTGGTAGAGTATGTCATTCTGTGGTAGAGTATGTCATTCTGTGGTAGAGTATGTCATTCTGTGGTAGAGTATGTCAATCTGTGGTAGAGTATGTCAATCTGTGGTAGAGTATGTCAATCTGTGGTAGAGTATGTCAATCTGTGGTAGAGTATGTCAATCTGTGGTAGAGTATGTCAATCTGTGGTAGAGTATGTCAATCTGTGGTAGAGTATGTCATTCTGATACATTCCATAAATGATGGAGGAAACTTGAGCCCTGTGAATAGTAAATAAATAAATAAAGGTAATAAACAGGTACTCGTTGGACATAAAGGATGGCACTAGACAACAGAAAAGAAAGTATAAGTGATAGGCTTACCGGGAATCGAACCTAGGACCAGCCAAACGGCGCCATCGCTTTGCTGTGACAGTACATCGTGAAAGGACGCTTAGCCAATTTAGCACCCCTAATGTTAGGAGTGCTAAATAGGTAAGGAAATACAAATACAGATTTACATCCTACACAACTTTATTGTGAGACCTTGATCATTATGTACACCATCTGTCATGCAATTAAGATACTGCTCAAAATAATACAGGAAAGAATAAAAAGTAAGGTAGACAGCGAAATCCAAGAAGAACAATTTGGTTTTAGACGAAACAGCGGAACAAGAGAGACAATATTTTGCCTAAGAATAATAGCAGAAAAATATACAATGGTCCAAAAAAGTATGTACATGTGCTTCATTGACTATAAGAAGGCTTTTGACAGAGTCCATCATGAGAAAATAATTGAATTCCTCGAAGACATAGGTATTGATGGAAAAGATATAAGAATACTCAGTAACCTTTATTGGGAGCAAACTGCCACAGAAAGATCTGGAAGGAATTATTCACCATACATAGACATAAAAAGAGTTGTCAGACAAGGTTGTGTGCGGTCCCCCTGCCTATTTAATCTATACACCGAAAAAATTTTCAAACAGATACAGGAAATACCAGGACTGAACATCAGTGGAAGGTCAATAAACAACCTTAGATATGCAGATGATACCGTGTTGTTAGCTGAAAGCGAACAGGATTTACAAGAACTAGTGAAGCAAGTGAGCAGTATAAGTCATGAATATGAACTCGACATTAATATTGAGAAATCAAAAACTATGATAATTAGCAAAACAGACAATAAGCCCATATTAAAGATAAGCATAAATGGGAAAATCCTGGAACAAGTTAAGAGCTACTTATATCTTGGTCATTTAATAACAGAAGATGGTAGATGTGAAACAGAAATCAAAAATTAAAACTCAGAATTATAAAGTGTTATATATATTCTGCATTACTGTATGGTGTAGAAACATTGACGATGAATAAGCAACTGGAAGAAAGAATTGAGGCTCTTGAAATGTGGATATACAGAAAAATGGGGCGTATCTCATGGAAAGAGAAGAAAACAAATAAGGAGGTCCTAGAAAATCTAAGTATGAAAAGAGAACTAATGAGGGAGATCAAAGTTCGGCAGCTAAAATACTTTGGCCACATAAAAAGGCATAACATCTTTGCAGAAGACCATAATAGAAGGGAGAGTTGAAGGCAAATGTGCAAGGGGAAGACAGCGCTATAAGTGGGAAGATAAATCAAGAGATGGACAGGAAAGAGTCTATCAGAGTGCACCACCAAGACAAGAGACAGCAGAAGTTTGAGATCCATTACAGCCAACCTTCGTTGTGGAGATGGCAGCTGATGATGATGACACCATCTGATGGACACATTAGAAATCACGCTAGCTGCACTAACGTAAATAGAAAGCAAGAGACATTGATAATTGCAAAGCACGATCCTAGACATTTTGGAGTGACAGGAAGATGAAAGACAAACACTTGGCTGAGTGCTCCAACTTATGATGATCAGATCAGCGTACGACCTGTTGTTCCTTTCTTCAAACCAGGAAGTTTTATATAAAACAGCCAAAATCTACGTCAGCCAAAGATATATACAAATTTACTATCGCAATTACCAATGCACGTAATCGTCGTTCTACTATGTACCATATTGCCGCTCTTCTTTAATCTCATGTCTACGTGTTGCAGCCCAGCTTGGATATATTATCATTCCCTTATCTTATTACGTTTTATTGATAAAATATTTTCCTATTCCACCCACCCCCCATTATTATTAACTTTATCACATCTGTTTCTCAAAACACGATCCTCTTCCAGCAATAAAACAATGCAAGCTGTCTTGTCTGACTCAAGTTCATAATTGGTCTTCATTTTAATATACCCCACACCGTTATGTCTATTCGCAATGGCCTATCGACCACGAAGTAATAATGAAAAAGGACTTAATTTCTTGAACGGTACGGGACGAGTTTGAAAATAAAAGAAAAAACAAAAAGTGACAGGCGGATGCAGTATAAAACCAATATTACCATCTGACACGACGCACGTTTTGCTCGTATATAATATTCATATTGATTTTTTTCTACAGCTTCGCACATATCCCAGTTATGGCTAGGGCAATAACTCGGTCCTTTGACGTGGTGGTCGTAGATGTGAGAACAATGCAATAATTCAAAATCCTGATTTAGAAATAATATCAATCTGTGTTTATCTCTGGCTTGGGTGTGTTGCTGCAACGGTCGCTGTCTCTGTTGTCGATGTTTGTATTGTTTCTGATCTTTCCCGGGGGTAGGGGAGGGCTATGAGAAAATTACCTAATGTAAACTGGTGAATTTATTGCAGGTGTTGCTATACCGTTTGTGTGTGCGCGTGTGTGTGTGTTTGTGCTACTTGTCTTCTAATACTTCTCTTTTGATGCTTTTCTTCTGATACTTCTTTTTTGATACTTCTCTTCGAATACTTCTCTTCTGATAATTCTCTTTTGATACTTCTCGTTTGATATTTCTCTTCTGATACTTCTCTTTTGAAACTTCTCTTCTAATACTTCTCTTTCGATACTTCTCTTCTGATACTTCTCTTCTAATACTTCTCTTTTGAGGTTTTTTTCTAACCCTAACCTTAATCCTAACACTAACGCTAACCCTAACCCCAACACAAACCCTAAAACGAACATTAACCCTAAAACTAGCCCTAACCATAGCCGAACCTTAAATTATACTTAAACCCTAACCAGAGCTCTAACCCTAATATTGACCATTTTACTAACTTTAACCCTAAAACTAAACCTAACCATAGCCCTAACCCAAACCTTAAAACCTAAATCTAAACCTAACCCAAACCAAAGTCCTAAACCTAACCCCAAGCCTAAACCCTAACCCTAACATTGAGCCGCGGTAGCACAGTGGTTAGTGCACTGGCTTCCTAGTTCGCTGGTCCATGTTTCGATCCCCAGTTGAGGTGGGGTATTTTAGACCGCAAACAGCCCAGGGATCGACCCAGCCTTATGAATAGGGTACCACAGTACCCATAGCAAGGTTAACGCAGCCGGAATGATGCTGACTACATCACCCCTAGTGTGCCGATGGTCAAGAAAATATTGGCCTAACACCATATTCCTAATACAGTATACCTCAATGGGCGTGTAATGGGATCCTTTACCTTTTATTTTTTTTTTCCTAACCTGAACCCTAACTCTAAACATACCCCTAACAATAACCCAAATCTTAACCATAAACGTAACCCTAATCCTAACCCAAACCCAAATCCTTACCCTAAACCTAATCCTAACCCTAACCGAAACAATAACTAATACGAACCCTAACCCAACAATTAACCCTAAACCTAAGACTAACCCTCAAAATAATCTTAACTCTTACGCTAAACTTAACCATAACTCTAATCTTTACCATAACCCAAACCTTAACTGTAACCCTAACCTTAACCCTCCAACCTTAACGCTAAACGTAATCCTAAACCTAACCCTAAACAGGTAATACCCTAACCAGGTAATAAATGAGAATCTTGAGTAGATAGTAAACCATATAATCACTTCCAGTTTATATACAATTTGAATAATGCCTCAATAATCAGTGATGATAGCTACATGAGAGCTGCATTCAATTAGAAGCTGTCCTAATATATTGCTTGGGGCTGGCAACCTTATCATGTAAAACAATATATATAATTTTTTTTTTTTTAATTATTATTTTTTATTTATATCTATTTATTTTTATTTTTATTTTATTTTTATTTTTTTATTTTTTTTTTTTCTAAATCGCTTTTCCCTCACTTTATATATATATTATTATTTTTATTATTTTTTTTTTCCTCTCTCTTTTCCGGTCCTTATTTTCATTGTTTCTTTGTTTTTTGTTTTTAATGTACTTTCGACTTCCGTTTTCCGGTTTAGTGGCAGCCATCTTGCTTCTGTGACTGGACATGTGACTGGACACAAGGGAGTTATTTTTCTCTTATTTTTATAGTTTCATGTTCTCTACTTAATTCTCATTTTCTTTCTTTCCCTCCTGTCTTGTTTGTCTGTCCCTGACGAAGGCCTTGTGGCCGCAACGTAGGTTTTTCCTGTCCTTCTCCTTGTAAGACGCATTACTATTGGTTTTTTTTTCCATTCCACTGTTTTACCCCCGTCTTACGGCAGTTCTCCTCATATACTTATACAGACACCACCATTACAAGAGTAAGTGCGTACTTGGTGCAAGTTTTCTGCAAGGGGACCAGCAGAAGTGGTGGTTACATGTTCTGTAAAGAGAGCAAAAGAAAATGGTGAAGACGGTGTACTAACAGATGGTGATCAAAAAGAGATCTTTGGAATTGATCTGTGTGAAGAATTAAAACATAGGAGAAACCGATCTGGAAAACACAGAGGGTAGTTACTATCCCCAACAATTGTTACAACTTTATACTCAAATAATCTTAATTCGTCACTGCAAAATTTGTGTGTGGTAATGAGAATTTTCATAACATTGCCAGTTTCTGTGGCAACTGCAAAACGGAACTTCCTACAAGGTAAAATGTAAAAAACAACAAACATATCTACATACAACAATGACACAAGATTGCCTGGGTGGACTATCAATATTATCATTGGATCATACTACAAGCAAGCACTTGGAACCAGTAGAATGGATCCAGCAATCAGCAGCTTTTAAAGCTCGAAAAATGACTATAACATATGTAAAAGATAAATGTTTCATTGTTTGAGAAAAGGTGTAAAATGCTGAGGATCATGCAACATTAGCTGAGGCGAGGTCCTCTGGGACGCGAGGCTGTGGCCAAACGGCCTAGTCGGTTTCCCATCACCTAGAGCCTAAATATAAATACAGACTGCCCACGACTTACAACATATGCGACTTATGACCACTCGTACTAACGACTGTCATTACATTAACGCTGTCGCCGTGTGCTGAAGACAGGTGTTTTTTTTTAAACATTATTAATATTAAGAATAATGAAATGAGGACATAGACGGAAACTTATGTATATCAGTTAGTGGTTATGTTAAATAAAAGTGTAAGCGAAGTGACGGTACAAAGTGCAGACTTTTAGAATTCAGTGTATGACAATGACGACTGAACAGTCTATACGTAGTGACCGACAATAGTTCACGTTAGCAGTGATTCTCAAAATATAGTAAAGGTAATAGAGAAACTCCTATAATAAGCTAGTGATCACTAACTAAAATAGATTGAGAACCCTTTCAATGAACTCAAATCATAAACTAGTATAGTCAGCAGAATTTAATAAAATAATATATATTTCAACACGTACAGAATGGAGTGACAATTGGTCAGCAAAAAATGTAAAACAAAAGCAGTAAGCTAATTGTAGATCATCGAGACAGAGAGCTACAGGGCAAGCAGACGGGGGTCTGACGGTGCAGTAGAACACACAGATAGTGATAGAAAATAGTAGAGTGACTTTTTTAGACTACACATGTGGAAAAGATTTAGCTATAGAAGTAGCAATAAGGAAGAAATCTCTCCAAGAGACCTCGTCGCCCACCACCTCACCCGTTACATACTCTGTGCACGATTTCATTAGATAGGAGAGGTAATTCATGTTTATACGTTATTAGTCGTAACTGCTCACTTAGAACACTGAACAAGAAATTGATCTTAAGAGAAACGTCGTCTACAAAATAGCCTACAATAAGTTCGCAAAAATCAAAAAGTACAACCCCCAAAGTCAGACTAAGGATAACAGTTACATATCAGGTTAGAAGGAGAAGGAAAACTACTGTAAATGCACTTGACTTAGCCCTGCAACAGTAGGAACGAAACTCATCGTAACTAGTAAATTGAAGCAGCCATCGATTAGAGACGAAGACAGGACAGTTCTTTCATTTTGAGAAGCTATTGAATTATGTGGATATGAAACGTTTTTGTAAATCGGAAGACACTGTCAGAGATTTGTGAAAAGAACTTTTATCATCAGTAAACAGGCCTTAAAACGTTTTCCTGGATTTATTTCAACACAGTTTCTGTATATTCTGTGGTGACTTTTAATGCTACGTGTCGTCTACGCTTCATTTGTTATCAGTCATAACAGTAGATGTGCCTGTGATTGTTGAAGTTCTCATCCTGGTGGTTTGTGATGTTAAACAGTCGTGCTTATTAACGTTTACCTGATATAAAGACTTTTGTTACCTGCCAATAAAGAAAAGATACACGACCACAAAAACTAACTCAGTAGAAACAGCTGGAGAATTAGAGACCAGAACTTAACAAAGAAAGACATAACTACAAAATAATAAAATTGTCAATCAAAGAATAAATTCTTTTCCAAAATCACGTGCCAAGAAACGTCAATCAACACCAATACGTAGCAGCATTCTCATCCGGAAGAACGAACCTTCTGAGTTGTCGCATAACACACAACGCCAGAGATTCCACTATACGATCAAAACACGTGCTTCACCATTAAATAACAATTCAATACACAACGCTAGAAACAAACATTACAAACAGTTCGAATAACTTTGAACATTGTATGTACAATTGCCAAAATCGACAGAGTAAACAAATCAACAAACTCATCTACAACCAAATAACTGGTGGCGCCGCCAAAACGCTATTGTGTTATTAAGTGTACATTGTATTATGTTTTCTTGCGTTATAATGTGTACATTTTATAATTGTATTTTGTGTTATTGTTGTTGTTATTGTTTAACTAGGGCTGCTGAGCTTTTCGCTCTTTTGCAGCCAATAACAAGCTGAAGATGTCTTGGTATTATCTACACTATAGATCAAGGCTTTTCCTGTGGCTTTTCTGCCATTCCGAAACATGTTGAGTTATAGTCACGAGTCCAGTTTCTCCCGCTTGACTTACATTTAAAGGATCAGCACATCTTGTCCCAAGCTAGGAGTAAGAAGATTAGCATACTGTGCATTCCCCGCCATCCAAAAGTGCTATCCAATTATGTAGAGTTAAAATACCATGCTCTGGTTTTCGGCTCTTCCAAGGTATCGTCACGTCCTACACAGAGCCACCTCTCAGCTACCTCTGCGTATCAGGGGGTCCATAGTGAGATCTTCTTGCATGCAGGCAACCAGGCAAAAGCTAGAGTTACGTCTGGGGCTCAAGTGACTCCTCCAAGCTGAATGTGCAATGCTAGGTTCTCGACGCGCTTCACCAGAGGGAAAATCCCTGGAAGTTTGTGGATGATTTCAAGAGTCGATGAAGGTGTAACTAGCCTCAAAAACAGAAGTTTACATACTATAGCATTGTGCATAGCTGGTGGAGTTTACGTTAAAATTTGTACAAATTTATTTGTTATAATTTGGACATTATATTATTTCACCATTTATATTTCCCCATAAACAAAGAGCAAAATTAGTAAACAAAATATATCAAAATAAACTACGCATTTTAGTGTTCAGCCATGTTAATTGTAAACATATCTTTATGGCTCATATAATATAAAGTGATATCCGACTTAACGACCATATCGACTTACGACTAGGTGGTCGGTTCGGAACCTGTCGTAAGTTGACGTCTGTCACAGTATATATGTTCTACAAAATATCGACTTGGTCACGCTCTGAGTGGCAACGGTGGGATAATAAAAACCCGGTTGGTCAGCTTACCGGAAAGGGAAGTGGTCACAAATTCTGGCGCTAAAAGTTAGTTGTTTTCTGGCTGCCGATCAGGATAGATCGTTTATTGGTTCCCTGTCAGCGTTTTTGCTGGAGAGAGTTAGCCATTGTGGTTCTGGTTTAGTGCTTGCATTTTCTTCATGCGATCATTGAATGTGGGTGCATTTTGCTAGAATGTCAATGTATTTCTTCTAGCGTCATTTCTGTAGATCGGTGATGTTAAGCCAGTTGTGATTTAGTCTTGTCTAATTCTAGTACATAAGTTTTCGCCGGTCAGCGAAAGTCATTTGTTATGTTCATTCAGGATGGCCATACCAGTGGGTAGGACATTTATATATTAAGTTGTTATTAATGCAAGCTGTATTGGCAGTTGTACCCAGTGTATTTCATGTGTATTATGAGCCGTGTGGGGCTTCATTGTGTGCATTGTTATTAAAGGGAACTTACCTGTTAAAGGTGTTATTGTTAATTAATGTCAGCTAACTGAGGTTGTGGTCGTATCCTTAGATGATGAGCCAGTGAGTGAATAAGTGTCGGTGTTAAATCCACAATAGTAAGTTAGTAGGTCTGACATCTGGGCGCTCGTCTACTCTTAAAGGCCGTGGGGCCTGTAGTTATAGTGGAATATTCTCAGCTGACATCTGTTTCACAGTATTATATGATATTTGGTAGCAAGGCCGTAGTGCCTATGTTTTTCTAGTTAGGCCTGATGTTAAGATGCACACAGTATGATAGAAGGTTGGAGCCGTGTTGGTGCCTTCTATTTATTAAGTCACGGTAGTGAGCTATTTTCGGTTGCCAGCTTCGGGTATGTGTGTTTGCCAGTCTGTTTGTAGTGAACTTTAGGCGGTCAAGTGTGACGCGTTGCGGTACGTGGCCCAGTTTTGTTCTTTTCTTAGATCACAGTGACAGGGTGTATGTTTGCGGTACAGTTTCAGTTTGACATTGTTGATAAGTATTATGTTCGACAATGTTTGCAAAGCAATGTTGGTAATAAGTTGGAAGTAAGGTTAGTAATATGTCTAAGGTGGTTTAATTAAGTGGCAGCTAGCGTCTGGCGTGTCATTTTGAGGTATTCGAGATTGTACTTTGGAGTGTAGTTCTAGTAAGGTGGAGATCCAGGTGGAGCAGCGGAAATAGAGGGTTGAGTTTGGTATTAGATGGGCTCTGGTGCCTGACTGTGTGTGTCGGCAGAGGAGATTAGATCTCGGGCTCTGGTGCCTGACTGTGTGTGTCGGCAGAGGAGATTAGATCTCGGGCTCTGGTGCCTGACTGTGTGTGTCGGCAGAGGAGATTAGATCGTCTATATTTGGTGGTATAGATAGTGTCTATATGTTGGCGGCATCCCAGGGTGTGTGAATCTACTCCTATCTGGATGATGGTCTAGATTCATGTGACCAAAGTAGGCTGGGACTTGATATCGTGCTCTGGTAGCCTATCTGCAGTAGTGCCATTTCACATACTGCTCTACCCACCTGGGAACGTTACCTATCCGGAGACTTGCCAAGTGATGTCTGGTTCAAGTCTTGCTGATGCCATTCCTCTGACGTGACCTGACTTTACTGATGTGCCCTGCCAGTGGGTGAATTCCAACGAGGACTGAAGCTTGCTGACCTGAGTCTTTCTGTACTACTTTACCTTGAAGTCTGCTGGTTTCCTGATGCGGTGTGATGACACGAACTGTGCCTATTTTCATATATCACATAGACGTGTAAAACTAACTGCTCATCGAGACTGTTTTGGATTATACAGTTGGTGATCTTTTTTGGGCAGTGCTGGGAAAGTATCGTGTACAACAGTGCAGTTGCCTGGATATTGGTTGCAGTACCGTGCCAAAAGACATTGTTGTTATAAGCTGGCACACAGACTGGATTTCTGGAACATTATTTCGAACATTTTGGATACTGTCAAGTTTGTGGAGTACTGTTTGTGGTATATTCATCATTCGTCACCAGTGCTGAGGAAGCTTCGTAGACAGGCGTCGCTGAGGAGCTTAAGTTAAGTTTTTGTTTGTTTATTTTTGAATAATGTGTTATAATGATATTTTCTTGTTTTTCCTTTAACTTCTAAATTTTCTTTTCTGTCTTTCTATCTGATACTAGTTATCATATAGTCTGATCCTTGGAGTAGTATAGTGCTGTCTCTTTATTTGCTTCTTGAAGCTTGCTTCTTGGTTTGTTATCGTTTTTCTTTCCTTGTGTTTACTCCTTTTCCATACTTTCTTGGTAGAACTCAGTATGTATGTATGTGAGTAGTAGTCAGATCAGACCTTTCTCTGTATCCCTTAGTACTTGGAAGTGTTTAGAGTATATATTTTGAGATGTTATAGGGTTAATTTTGCTTATAGGTTAGTTAGTTTATTTTCAGGAGGGATTCGTTAGTGCCTAGTAGGAAGATAGCTTCCAGCACCTCATTGTTGAGTGTAGTTATTGTTTAGTCTATTGTGTTATAATATATTTGTGTGTTCAAGGGAGGAAGGGTGGTGAGTTTAATCCATTCTTGGCCTACTTGTGGGAAAAGAATGGATTAGACCGATTCTCTATAGGGTGTAACTGTGTATGTTTGTTGAATCCAATGTTGAGTGTCTTTTTGTTGTACGCCATAATTGTTGAAGGCGATGAAGACATAGTATGGTATCTGTGGTCTGGTTTGTGTAGGATGCAGATATGTATTCAAACAGTGAGCATTACAAGCCAGGCAATCCACACAAGGACGTCACGTTAACTCACGATGTGAAAAGTCAATGATGCTTGCAACAGCTAGTGACGGTTTTTGTATAATTTATTATAGACGCCACAATGACGAAGTGTGTAGACATAAACAAGCCGGTACATCATAGGTACGATCAAACAGTCATTATTACATATGTAGTCAATTCAACAGGCACAGCAGACAGCATCATAATAATGTACATTATATGCCTTTTAGGATATCGGACTCAGCTGTACATGTAGTCAGGTAGTAAACTTCCCCTTTCCACAAGAGCTAGTAGATATCAACTAGGAGATTAAATCTAGTCTCCTATTTTTGACCTCAACAAGACAGGCATGTCTTTTGAGCGTCACATTATCGTCCTCTATGTTCCTTATACAGCAAAGGTATCAAACCTAGATCCATCAATAAAGGTCAGGAAGCAAATAGTCCGTAGGACAGGCATCAATCGATGCGTGACAGTATAAGTGGATCGTGAGCTGAGCAAACTTGTCATATCACAGACTTTATAATAAGGCAGGCTAAGCAAAAGTCAACATCACAAGATGGCGATAAAGTTACTCAGCGAAAAAGGATTCAGTTACCTGTCATCAGGAATTAAATCACATAAATCACATATGCCTCCAGGCATTTGGAATAATATAGAGGTATATCATCTCAAAAAAGGAACAACAATGATGAGGACTCCTTCCTGAATAAACTAAGCGAAGACTAGCACATCGCTATGTCTCGCCTTACCAGCATCTCTGCTCAGACTGACCTGGGCGGAAATCATTTTAAACAATGCCACAAACAGAGACATGCGCAGAAAACGCGAATCGAATACAACTCAGCTAAACTTACGAAACGAAGAATGTTCTACGATGTTCGACTGAAGACTCGAACCTTAAAAGGAAATGAATCTTGAAACATTGCGATTGCCAACTGTTTTCAAAGAACTGGCGATCTGAGCGCTCCATATATGGACATGACTCAAAATCGTTCACCCAACTATCAACAACCCTAGCTATCAAGATAAGACAACTTCTTGACGACAGCTATCAAGATTAGACGACTGTAGAAATAAAAGTGACTACAATTCCATGAGTTACTTCCCATGCATTAAAAAATTGACTATAGTCAAAATGCATGGTCAGAATAAGTTGCGACAAGTTTAGCGCAACATTACCGCCACCTCCCGATAAAAAAAAAATGTGCAACATTTTTTTTTTTTTTAAAGAAATATCCAAGAGTAAAACCAAAAGCGGTTTAACAACGCACGAATTATGCGGGGATAACTAATTGCACTGCCTAATATGAGGCTACATTGACACATAAAGTGTCTGGTGAGAATATTTCTCAACAGATAAAAAATCTTATTCAAAAAATATATATATCGGGGAGGTGCCATCAACACACATTACGCTTGCATGAAAATACAATATAAATGCAAGTTCATATCATTATAATCAAATAGCAGTGTCATACTCTAATACCGCTTAGAATGGATGTACACATCTGATATAAAATGTTAAATAGTACATTATCTAAATGTTTAATTAATACCGTTACATAATGATATTAAACATAAATGACGATCCAGGACAAATCTCCTGTCGTTCCAAGGAAAGTGTACAATGTGGAACTCTCCATGTTTGACAACAGAAAGGTAGCTTCTCTGATCAACAATAACATGCTGAGAAAAAACAACCAATATAATTCTATTTAATAGCCATTATGTTTCATACTATACAATACATTATTATTAAAAATTGTGACCGAGTGAACTTTCGGCCCTTATATTAACTACTCAGTCTTCTTATTATATTAAAAATGGGAACAGAAGAATGTTGCGTGGGTGGGTTACTGGTGTTGGAGGGTCCTTCGTTCGATTATTATAAGTTTAGTTGGGATGCTTGCTTATTTATCATTACACAACTTGTGTCCAAGCAAACCCCGGTTCCGTACGAACTGATCCATTATTACTATAAACTTCTTACAAGAAAGAGTTCATCAGGTCAAAGGACCGTCAACAATGCAAGTTGAAGCAATCAAACGTAATCAAAGGAATGTGGGTAAGCCTTCGATTCGAGTCCAATATTTATTACAAGTTGACACACGAAGACAGTTCACGTCGGTATACATTCATATATAGTTCATTAGAAATTACATGCATAGTATTCATGTCCGTCCGTGTCAAAACAATATGTCAGATGAACATCGTGGCTATATACGTGCGCTGTTGTAGTCAACAGCCAGAAATGAGAGCATGAGTTCTTGACAGCTACAATTTGAATCATAATGCGATTCTCCTTCCATCATTTAAATTAAATGAATTAATCTCATACATAGATTAATATCGGAACTGACCCTGAGTTCTACATCGATTCATATATATAATATAGGCTATATACTAAGCCTTTTTCCTTGGAAGAAATACAGACACGACTTTCTTGCTTGACGGATAGCGTAACAAGGGCCATGTAACCAAGTCACCCAGCGTGACCTTCCCAACGCGAATGCGTCATAATCTCCGCATATATTTCGCGTTCAGTATACCGTAAAATATCGACCTATTCTATAAATGTTAATGACCCCTAAACGTTGCGCACGGCTAAACCCCAGCAGACGCCGTCATTTAAAATAACACCGTAACAGATTTCCTGTCAGACGGGGGAAAAAAAAAATCTATTAGATAGATTTTTTTTTGAATAATATTAATCAAATTATCAAAAATTTAACAAAACCCGACGTATGACCTACGATGTTCTATCTAGAACAGTGTCGTGGTCATGTCAGTAATATCTTATAATAAAATCAACGTCATATCATACATATAACTTATATTAAACAAGGAAATGTCACTGTCACTAACTAATTAACTAATTAATTTGTTGTATGTATCGACTAACTAATAATGTGAGGTGTTATTAAAATTATTCTAACTAATTAAAATTAAAATAATTAATTATAATATGTACGTATGGTACTAACTAATTAATATCTAATTGAAGAAAATGAGAAATAGTATAAGAGAGTGAAAGAAATAAAAATTGAGAAGTACGGACAATTAAAACTAAATATTAAAGTATACATTAAATTAGAATGCGTGTGAAAATGAAGTGTAAGGATAGATACCTAATTAAATTAACGCAATCAGAAGAAAAGAACAGAAAAAATTCATACATTTTAACTATAAATATGAAATGTCATAATCTAATAGCTATTACCTTAATAATTACACTAATTAAAATATTAATTGGTGTGATATTATTTTGTTTCATCTTTTCTTAGTATATTTTATTTTTTTATTTCATCACACTTTAACTTTATTTTATTATATATTAATTTAATAACTAGAAAATTTAACAATATCGGACATGAAGATCCAATCGTTGTTACCTCCTATTGACTTGTATGAAAGTTCATTAAAACCCAAGGTTCATATTAGCGAATTATGATATGATTATCCAATCATCGTTAGTTCCTTTATTAAACTTTGAATGTAAATTGAATAAGTCATCACAGTATCTGTCACTTCTACATCAAAGATTGTTCCTTTTTAACAGTTTTCAATCGAAATGAGTGATACGCAAAGTGGAAGTGAAGTCCAAATCTTCAAACGATCCGTAAAACTTGATATTTTGATCACAATAGTTTATTTCGAAATGTCCTTATTTAAGTAGGAAGTCCAACTTAAGTGTTGTATATTCTGACGTGGCATTAATAACGTTCATTGTAAATGTAATGCTTGATTAGTCAGAAAAATTTCTTGAAATAGTAATATTCATTCAGAATCCGTAGGATGTCTGGACAACGTATCGGCTATGACGTTCTCAGTTCCTGGTATCGGCTGTATTTCGAACTCATATGGTTGCAACGCAATAGCAAATCTTGCAAGTTTTGCACTTTTATGGTTTGAACGACGTAATGCTGCCACAGATTTCTGATCAGTCTGGATCAGAAATGGAGATCCCAGTAAAAATTTTTCTAGTTTGGTAATTGCCCAGATTACGGCGAGCAATTCTCTGTCTACAGTCGAATATTTCGTCTCTGGAGGTTTCAGCTTGCGTGAGATATAAAGTACAGGGTGAAGGACATCATCATGATATTGGAGTAGACATGCCCCGAGTCCGTAATTACTCGCATCTGTACGTAGAACAAACTTTTTAGAGGCATCTGATAATCTTAAAACAGGTGGGCATGAAAAAATGTTTAAGATAGTGCGAAAAGTTTTGTCACATTCGTCTGTCCAATTTATCCTTAATGGCATGTTCTTCTTTAGTAACGATGACAGGACAGCCGTGATGGATGATAGGTGAGGTACAAATCTGCTATAGTATTGGATTAACCCTAACAGACTCCTAACCTGTTTCTTCGTTTGAGGAACAGATAAATTTAATATTTTAGAAACCGTACTGGGAATTGTTTGGATACGTCCTGATCCAATAATGTGTCCCAGGAATGTTATCTCATTACACGCTATTTGAATTTTAGTTGGTTTAGCGGTTAAATGGTTATCCCGCAATATTTCCAAAACTGATTTAAGACCCAAAAAATGTTCCTCAAATGATGAACTAAACAAACATATGTCGTCAATGTAGGTAATTATATCTGATCTACCTGCTAAAATTTTTCGCATCATGCGAATAAAGGTAGCTGGAGCATTCATTAGCCCAAAAGGCATCACGTTTCACTGGTAAAGACCTTGTGGAGTTGAGAATGCTGTGTAGTATTTGGCTCTGTCGGTTAGTGGAATCTGCCAATAACCTTTGGTTAAGTCAATTTTAGTGAAAAGTGTAGCATTGGATAGACGAGGAAGTAAATCGTCAAGGATAGGATGTGGTTCGCTATCAGGTACTGTCTGCGCATTAAGTTTCCTATAGTCAACACATAAACGTATGTTGTTGTCCTTTTTCCGGACAATGACTAAAGGAGAAGAAAATGGAGATGTACTAGTCTCAATAATACCTAATGATATCATCTGTTCGAGTTCCTGAGATGTCTTACTCAGAAAATGTAGAGGTACAGAATAAGGATGAACACGAATTGGTGTATCATCGTTAAGAATAATATCGTGACTAATTACAGATGTGCAACCCGGTACATCCGTTAACACATCTGGGAAAGATTGTAGAAGATCAGCAATGCGTTGATGCTGTTGCGGTGTAACCGTACAAGAAATGGTCACATCACGCCAAGATTCAGTAGATTGGACAATAAGTACAGGTAAAGGCATCTGCACTTCAGGAAAAGAAGATTCTTCCTCCTGTATAACAGATAGATTAGAATAATGACAAGTAGATACAGTATTGTCATCTAGTTCATGAAAAATTGACTGTAAGTGTATAGGACGTGTATGAAATTGCTTGAGCATATTAATATGGAATATCTTTCTGTGTCCCTTGATATCTAAGACGTAATCAACGTCTGAAATTTTATCAGTAACCTTATAAGGACCAGTCCATGAGATCAATAACTTATTGTTATTGTGAGGGAGTAATACATAAGCCTCATCGCCTGGGAATAATTGGCGTAATCGTCTAGATCGATTTTGTATAGATCGAGCCTTAGCTTTTGCAGCCTCAGAAGAAGCTGTTGCCAATTGGCAAGACTCAATAATATTATTCCGAAGATTAATCACATACTCATAAGATGACTGAGTGTCCTGAGTCATCTCTGCATCAATTAATAAATCTTTTATCAGTCCCATAGGACCTCTCGGAGGGGCACCAAAAACTAACTCAAAGGGAGAGAAGCCAGTTTGTTCATGTGGCACCTCTCGGTAAGCAAACAGGACAGCTGGGAGTGCTCTGTCCCAGTCCTGAGGGTGTTTAACAGTGTAACCTTATGTAAAAGTTGCTTAAGCGTACGGTTAAGTCTTTCAACTGCACCGTTACTCATGGGATGATAAATACTACTCAAATTCCTATCAATGTTCCATGATTTCATTACCTCCTTCATGGTATCGGATATAAACTGCGACCCATGGTCAGATAATAATTTTCTAGGAAACCCTATTCTAGAAAAAATTAGATGTAATGCATCAGCTACATCTGTGGTAGTGGTGGTTTTCAATGGAATGGCTTCTGGCCATCGTGTGCATAAATCAATGCACGTGAGAACAAATCTATGTCCTCTCGCAGATGGTAGAAGTGGACCAATTATATCTATGGCCATCTTGTCAAAAGGTCGTTCTGAGATATCGCAGGCCTGAATAGGCGCCGTGTGAAAAGCTCCACGTGCTTTCACTTCCTGGCAAGTAGTACAAGAACGTACATACTGCGAAATATCCCGTGATACTCCTGGCCAAAAGAATGAAGACAATACTCGAGATCGTGTTCGAGTATATCCCATATGTCCTGCACACTGCGAATCATGCGCGTGTTGAAGAATGTACCGTCTAAAAGCAGCCGGTACCATCACTTGTTGTTTTACCTGTGATTTATCACTAAAACATCTAAGCAGTATATCATTTTTAACAATAAACCAATGTTTGTTATTATTACCTGATGTTAAATTATCAACCTTATTAACTAGGTTAAAAAATTTATTTAAAGATTTGTCATTTTTTTGTTTGTTTGCAAATGATTCCCTGTCAATAGGTGAATTGACCTCAATATCCTCCTGTTTCTCTGCATCCATCTTATTATCATTGACACTTTCCATGAGCATAGTCTGAGCTCTAGTCGTCACGGCGTTTCCAGTGCATAGATTGTTTCTCTCCCATTCAATAATATCTTCTGGTGAACAATCCTTGCTGCCGTGTATGCGACCCACCATAAGGTCTGCAATTGGCTTTTTCAGCATGCATACCTTCACGTTCCCTGTGAAAAAAGGTGTTTTAACATGGATAATAGCTGTGGGGTAAAACTCAATAGTTCCCCCAAAAGTCATGCAACGGACATATTCCCCCGTTGCACAGCTAGGATGTACCAGCGACTGTCGCACTCCAATGGTTGTGGACCCCGAATCTCTCAATACAGAAACTATGGAACCGTTAACTATCCCTCTGTTAAAAATCAGAGAGCCTGTTCCATCATTGGCTGCAAGACCTACTTCTGGTGGAATGTGTCCGCAGTTTAGCACTGTCTCCTTTGCCTTCTGAAAAATAAGATTGCATTGTGGGCAACTATTCGCCACGTTATAATTTATAGCAAAGCATGCAGCAGAAGAATGCATTGTATTATCGTTAGGTGGAACATGAACCTTAGGGGTGATATCATTTGTAACTGCCGCCCCGGTATTATGGTTATAATGTGAAGATCCACGAGAATGAGAACGATTACGAGAATAATTAGTTGAATTATCCCGTTGTCGTCTATTGTAATTGTTATCTCGATGTCTCGAGTTATAATTATCGCTATTCTTCCAATTGTTACCATTATTATATTGATATGACCGATTGTAACTTGAGTTACGTGGATTACTGTTGTTTCTTGACTGAGGTGAATAATTTCTGTTTTGTTGTCTTCCTCTATTAAAGTTATTGTTAAAGTTATTCTGCCCCTTATGAAAATTAATGTCATAGTTTCCTTTGAACCTACCTCTGTCTAAACTGTGTGTTCTTGGTTTGTTATTACTATGATATGCCATATTGGAGGCTACAGGAAGAGGTTCTCTTATCAACGAGCCAGAAATATTAGCATTCGGATGAGCTGTGCAGTAATTTAAAGAAATTTTTTCTAACTCATCAATAGTTTCTGGTTTTCTTTCTTGCAGATAAGCAAAGAATGGTGGGCTGACAGAAGATAATACTTTATCCCTCAATAACAAATCGACTAACTTGTCGTAAGATTTGTTGACACCTGCCAGTTCAACCCATCTGTTAAAAGTATTGCGTATGTTAGCAATAAATCCTGTAAAATCTTTATTATTATCCGGCAACAAACTTTTGAAACGTAATCTACATGCCTCTTCGTTCAAGTGGAAACGACGTAATAACAAAGTCTTAATGGCCTCATAGTCTGTGGCTAATGTAGGATCATCATTTTGAGCTGCACTTGCAGGTTCGCCATCCAGAAATTCCTTAAGTTTAAGTGCCCATGCAGTTTTGTCAAGGTTATTGACCTTACATATATCCTCAAAGCGCGCCAGCCATGATGAAAGGTCGTCCACGTGTAATTTGAATGGTGGTAATTTAAAGTAATAATTGCCCTTAAGTCGGTTGGATGAAGATCCCGACTGAGCATTATCATTTTGGCTTGCTGCAGCACCCTGTGAATTAAGTTTTGCTGTTTCCAATTTAAGCCGTTGCAATTCCATTTCTTGCTGCAGTATGATTTCCTGTCGTTTCAATTTATTTTCTTCTTCAATCCGTAGGATTTCATCTCTTGCCACCTTTCTTTCTTCTTCTTGTCTTAATTCTGCTTTCTTTTCCGCCTCTTTTCTTTCAAGTTCTTCCATTTCTGCCTTATATTTTGCAAGTTGTTGCTCAGCAAATTCAAGGAGTGCATCTCCCTTTTTATTACAATCTTTTCCAATTTTAATGAAATGATCCAAGGTAAGCATTCTTGAAGTTGAATTATTTACGTATTCAATTACTTATGTATAGTAATCACTACTAGAATCTATGTCGATAATTATAATTACTCAACGAATGAATAATTAATAAATGAAATTGCAGTATTCCCGTATCGTTATTTATAACTTCCACAAATCTATAATATTTTGTAAAAATATTATATATATATATATATATATATATATATATATATATATATATATATATATATATATACCCGCTAATATCTATCATAAATAGTTATGATAGTTAGTTATATAAGGTGCTGAAATTAAATCATGCACTTAATATTAATATTTAATAACTATTGGTATTATTCCTAAATAATTAGGTTATTTAATCTTAATTGTCACCAAGTTCCCACTGTAGTACTGAGAAAGTGTACTAATTAATATTTAATATGTCTTAATATGTTATAAAGTTATAATAATTAATCATAGTATATTATGTCATAATCATGAGCAATAAAGTGCATTGCCCATTTCTTGGACCATCACTGCAAATTGGTGCAAAGTCCATAATTTCTCCTTAAAACTCATAAAAATTTAATTATATTAATCTATACTCTTATTAATGAATAAATTATAGCATTAATATTAAATTATAAAGGGATGAAATGAAGACAAACAATACAATGGGTTAACCAAGGATTACAGAACATTATTAACATACACCAAAGACATTTTCACAATAAAAATGCATTTACAACTAAATTGACTAGACCGGAAGTGAGAATTAAAGAATAAACTGAATAGATAATTAACCTGCGTATACAACAATTAGTGACGTATACATGGACTCATTAACGGTCGTACAACAAAAATATAAACTGAAAGATAGTAAGGTCAGAAAAAACACGATAGATTACAAACATTGTTAAAGAACTGAATAAAAATTAGAACCAAATACACTAGAATACCACAGTTATAACACTACTATACACCTAACATGCAAGGTGAATTAATGCAAGTCCGAACGACACGATCACCGACAATGTATTCGACGCGTTCTTCGCAAAATGCTATTAATTCACGGCCTTAAGAACAATTACAATCAATTCGTAGCATCCAAGGAGCCATAGAACTGATTATAATTCGCCGCCCATCCATACCCGCTACATGTAAAAGAACAGAAACAATATTTAACATGGCTACACAAAAAAAAGAACATGGCGTTATCGGACAAATAGGATTAACTTATTGTAACCTTCAAATAAGTTACTTATCTTTTTGCCTTGATAGATTCATACAATGCTTGCTTTGCCAACGGACAGTAGGACCTATATTTCATGCTCATGTTGATTGAATCTATTTTCCAATGTTCGATTAAGCGTTTATAAATAATCTTCTTCAAAGACGTTGAAAGGCGGCTGCCATCACTACAGCTGATTCATCCTGTTGTCAAGGGGGTGTGACGTCATCGGTGTAGATACAAAAAGTGTTCATTTCGCTCGAAGGAAAATTATTTCTTTCAACTCGATAATCTTTGAGTATTTTTTTACAATTAAATTCCAGTTCCACATCACATTGGCCACCACTGTTGCGTGGGTGGGTTACTGGTGTTGGAGGGTCCTTCGTTCGATTATTATAAGTTTAGTTGGGATGCTTGCTTATTTATCATTACACAACTTGTGTCCAAGCAAACCCCGGTTCCGTACGAACTGATCCATTATTACTATAAACTTCTTACAAGAAAGAGTTCATCAGGTCAAAGGACCGTCAACAATGCAAGTTGAAGCAATCAAACGTAATCAAAGGAATGTGGGTAAGCCTTCGATTCGAGTCCAATATTTATTACAAGTTGACGCACGAAGACAGTTCACGTCGGTATACATTCATATATAGTTCATTAGAAATTACATGCATAGTATTCATGTCCGTCCGTGTCAAAACAATATGTCAGATGAACATCGTGGCTATATACGTGCGCTGTTGTAGTCAACAGTTAGAAATGAGCGCATGAGTTCTTGACAGCTACAATTTGAATCATAATGCGATTCTCCTTCCATCATTTAAATTAAATGAATTAATCTCATACTTAGATTAATATCCGAACTGACCCTGAGTTCTACATCGATTCATATATATAATATAGGCTATATACTAAGCCTTTTTCCTTGGAAGAAATACAGACACGACTTTCTTGCTTGACGGATAGCGTAACAAGGGCCATGTAACCAAGTCACCCAGCGTGACCTTCCCAACGCGAATGCGTCATAATCTCCGCATATATTTCGCGTTCAGTATACCGTAAAATATCGACCTATTCTATAAATGTTAATGACCCCTAAACGTTGCGCACGGCTAAACCCCAGCAGACGCCGTCATTTAAAATAACACCGTAACAAAGAAGATGATAACAAAGCACAATAGTATGTGTTCACATAAAGTGAGGACAGATGTGCTAATGTATTGTAGTAATATAGGTGTGTTATGGCTCTGTCGTATATCTAGAAATAGGACAGAAGTATTAGTTGGAATCATGTGGGCATCTAGACAGAATGTCAGCCATCACATTATCCGACCCACGGATAGCTCGTACCGTGAAGTGAAAAGGTTGAAGAGCAATAGCATATCGAGTGGATCTCGAACTCTTCAAGTTCTTAGTCTGAATAGCTGTAAGAGCTTTCTGATCAGTTTCTAGAATGAAATGTGCGCCCAGGAGGAATCTTTGTAGTTTGAGAATAGACCAAACCATAGCCAACAATTCACGGTCTAAAACCGAGTAGTTCCTCTCTGCCGCATTTAGTTTTCTAGAAATGTACATGACAGGATGCAGAGTTTCAGCATATTCCTGCATAAGTGCTGCTCCGATCCCAGTGGATGAAGCATCACTTCGAAGAACAAAAGTTCTATCAAGAGTAGGTAATCTTAGGATGGGAGGAGAAGAAAATATACTTTTAATCTGGTCCAAGGAAGATTGACATTCCTGAGACCAACGAATCAGATTAGGCGACCCTTTCTTCAACAACGTTGACAGAGGTGCCATTATCGAAGATAGATTCGGAATAAATCTCCCATAGAATTGAATTAACCCCAAGAGACTCCGGACTTGTTTCTTCGTCTTAGGTACAGAGATTTTCAATATTTTTGAAGTATTATGGTCTTCTGTCTTCAAGAGACCATGACCAACACGATGACCCAAGAAAGAAATTTCACGAAAACCAATATAAGCTTTAGAAGGTTTTGCTGTCAGATTATACTCACGTAGAGTAGACAGTAGGTCATATAAACCCAGATAGTGATCTTCCCAAGAATCACTGAAGAGACAGATATCATCTAAGTATGCGATGACATCTGAACAATGAGAAAGAATTCGACGCATCATGCGTACGAAAGTAGCAGGGGCGTTCATAAGACCAAAGGGCATTACATTCCATTGAAATAAACCCCTAGGTGTAGAGAAAGCAGTCAGAGGTTTGGCATGATCTGCTAAAGGCACTTGCCAATAACCTTTTGACAAGTCAAGTTTAGTGAAGAATCTAGAATTAGAAAATCTAATAAGTAGATCTTCTAGTAAAGGCATAGGTTCAGCATCGAACTTTGTGACTTGATTTAATTTGCGATAATCAACGCAAATTCGTATGTTCTTATCTTTCTTCCGAACAATAACCATGGAAGAAGAATATGGAGAAGTCGATGGTTCAATTATGTTTAATTGGATCATTTCATCCAATTCCTTTTCCACTTGTGACTGAAAGTGTATAGGGATAGGATACGGCCTAACCCTAATAGGATTATTGTCGGTAAGAATTATGTCATGTTCTATGACCTGCGTGTGACCAGGGATGTCGGTTAAAACATCCTTAAATGTCTGTAACATCGACGAGACTGGACGATGTTCATCAACAGAAAGATTAGGAGAAATGGAGACATCTTTCCAAGATTCCATAGAATGTAGTGGAACCACTGGAAGAGGAAGATCGACATCAGAAAAAACAGATTCCTCATCCTGTATGACAGACAGGGATGAGTAATGACCATGAGGTACAGAAAATTCGTCCGTTGCCTGAAAAATAGGCAGCAAATAGTCTGGACGCTCATGAAATTCGGTCAGCATGTTGATATGGAAAGTCTTATGCTTTCCATCTATATCGACCACATAGTCAACATCGGAAATACGTGAGACTATTGCATATGGACCTTTCCATGCAATCAGAAGTCTATTTTCCCTACTGGGGAGTAGGACGAATGCTTTGTCACCTGGACAAAGTTGTCGTAGACATCTGTTCTTGTTAACAAACTGCCTTGCTTTTTCTTTAGCAATTTCTGACGAAGCAGTCGCTAGTTTGCATGCCTCAATGATCTTTTGCCTAAGAGCAATGACATACTCATATGAAGATTGAGTGTCATCACTAATATCATCGGCAGTGATGAGATCGTGTAATAAAGACATAGGGCCGCGCGGACGCGCGCCGAAGACAAGTTCAAAGGGAGAAAATCCTGTGTGCTCATTTGGGACCTCTCTATAGGCAAAGAGAGCCGCGGGTAAAACCCTGTCCCAATCTTGAGGATGATCTTCAGTTATCTTACCAAGCAAAGTCTTGAGCGTTCTATTCAGACGCTCAACTAACCCATTAGACATAGGATGATAGATGCTACTGAGAGATCTTTTAATGTGTAAGGTAGACATTACTTGAGACATAGTATCAGATATGAGTTGAGTGCCATGGTCTGACAGTATTTCTCTGGGGAACCCCAAGCGAGGAAATATCAGCCAAAGATCATCTGCGATATCTGTAGTAGATATGCTCTTTAGAGGGATAGCCTCTGGCCAACGTGTGCACATATCGACACATGTAAGGATAAACTGATGTCCTCTGGCCGACTTTATCTTAAAAGGGCCAATAATATCTATGGCCATTTTCTGAAATGGCCGAATAGGGATGTCAGCAGCCTGGATAGGCGCAGCATGTCGTGGTCCTCTAGCTTTGACCTCCTGACATACCTGACATGATCGGCAGTATATACGAATGTCCTTGTTAACAAAGGGCCAAAAGAAAGCCGCAAGGACTCTCGACTTTGTACGGGAAAATCCCATGTGTCCAGCACATTGCGAGTCATGAGCATGTTGCAATATTTGCACTCTCATACTCTTGGGAACAAGAATTTGCGAATGTGCTGACGTAGCCGAGTCTTGTACCATACGTACAAGTACGCCGTTTTTCATTTCTATCCAAGATTTTCTTTGTGTATCCTTATTTGGATCACCTTTCTTCGCAAGAATGAAGAATTTTTTTTAGCGTAGGATCTTCTTCTTGTAATTTTATGAACGAGTCACGAGAAATAACCAAGGTACTATCTTGGCTATGAACTTCATTATTATTATCCAACGAAGTTTGTGGTGTTTGTAGAGCTTGTGCTCTTGTAACCACTGCATTGGTAGCTTGCATATTATCATCTTCCCAAGCAGCAATCTGCTGTGGGGTACATTCCCTAACTCCGTGTATACGACCAATAATAAGTTCCGCAATAGGATTAGGTAAGAGACAGGCATGCACATCTCCCGTAAAGAAAGGAGTGGCAATGTGAATTACAGCAGTAGGATATTTCTCTAGAGTGCCGCCAAATGTGACACATTTGATAACCCTTCCTGTCGCACAGGATGGATCTACAAGCGATTGTCTAACACCAATAGTGGTGCATCCGGAATCGAAAAGTAGTGAGACAGGAGTATTATTAACAAGACCCTTATGTAGGATTAGAGAACCTCTCCCGTCATGTGCAACCGAAGCAGGAAGAGCGGGGAGAGGGTGACCACAACTCAAAGTCGATATTGTAGTTGGTTCGAACAAAGTACTGCATTGGGGGCACTTGTTTGCTCTCCCAAAGTCAAAAGAAGAACAAGTGACAGCGTCAGAGTTTTTTATTATCAGAAACCTGATTACAGGCTCCCTGAGATTCTTGTTGAACCGAGTTAGCCTGCTGATATCTCTTTTTTTTTTGTATTGAGATCTACCGCGACTACCATTACCTCTGAAGTTATCACTGTTGTTATTATCTCTGTAGTTATTATTGTCTCTATTATAACTGTTATCCTGTTTCGAATTACAGCTTCCATGATTATTATCATGTCCACATTGATGTGAACATCTATTTGTTTGGTTTTGAGGTCTACGCGAGGAAAAGCCTCTGTTACCATATCCTCTTCTGAAGTGCCTAAAATTATTAGGTTGGAAGTAACGAGGACTGTCAGCTCGTCTCCAATTCTTCGAAGAAGAATCACCCTGAAATTGATTTCCATAATTTTGACCGTAACTACGGTTACTTTTCCTATCAAAATTTTGTTGGAATCTATGACTAGAGTTTTGACCATAAGGTGCTGCCGAAGCAACTGGCAGACCTTCTTTTACTTTAGAGTTACCAATGGTTACGTGAGGATGCGCAGTTATATACTGGCTACAGAAATCTTCCATTTCTTTTATTGTTTTAGGTTTACGTTCATGAAGGAAAGCAAGGAAAGACTCATTGACAGAAGACATGACTTTGTCTCTAAGTATTAAGTCCATAAGTCCTTCATAAGTTTTTTTCTGTCTTAGACAGCTCCACCCAACGTAAAAAAGTAAGACGTGTCTTTGAAATGAATTCAGAGAATTGCACACCAGTTTCTGGCAACATATTTTTAAATTGAAGACGATAGCCGTCTTCGTCAAGTTGGTATTTTTTTAACAATATAGCCCTGAAAACCTCATAGTTGTTCTTGTCAGGCTCATCTACCATGCTTAACATACTCAAAGCATCACCTCTAAGTATTTTGGACAAATGATAAACCTGCAGTGATTTATCTATGTTATGTACTTTACATGAAGTTTCAAATCTGTCCAAATAGAATGATATGTCGTCGATGGAAGCATTGAATGGTGGTAGATTAAGCTTGAAAGTGCTTGCATTAGTCTTATCTGAGACCTTATTTGCATCATTAGCATTACCCATGTTCATCACCCTTAATTTCTCAACTTCCAAAGCTAAGAGTTTTTCTTCATGCTCCATTTTTGCTTTTCTCTCTTGAGACTCTATTTCAAGTCTTTTATTTTCAGCCTCAAGTCTTTTATTTTCAGCCTCTGCTTCTCTTTTTTGTTTTTCCATTTCCATCTGGAATCTTTTTTCATCCACCTGCATCTGCAGTTTCCTTTGTTCAGCTTCCATTGCTTTATCATATTGAGCAGTTGCAAATTCTTCGAACTTATCACCAGTCTTCCCAAGCAATTTACCCTGCTCAATAAAGTGCTCAAATGTAGCCATGATGAGTAATAATATGAGTCCACAACCTGAAATAATTAATTATCTTATTTCAAATTTAATTATAACAAGTCTTAAATGAAGCACTTGTTTACTCACAACCTATATTATCATCCCAATCTCTGTGGGAAACAAGTCTTATATCCAAGAACTTGTGTATAGACCTTTTTGAAATATCATCAATCAACTCTTGATCATAGGTGCACTTCCCATTCAATAGTGCACAATACTATTCATCATTTATTATTCATCAGTGTAGTAGTAATGCATAAGCATAACCAACTATTAAATGTGAATTAACTATTATAAGTGTAACCAATGACTATGTAAACACAATCACAATGTAAACAATAACAATGTAAACATTACACTGTAAACAATACAATGTAAACAATAGAATGTAAACAATAACAAAGATTTAGCAACAATACGAAAACATTCGTAGAAATCAACAAAAAATAAAGCGAAAATTAAAGAAATATCACAAAAAATGTGATGATATCTACGAGAAGATAACACAAATACAAGACACCACAGTGTATAAACAAAAATGGTATATGAAACTAAACTATAGAAAAGAGTAGACTAGCAAATTCAAACAAATCAAAACAGAACTAAAGAATGCAGAAAAATAACGAAATCAATACTAACACATGTCATCACAACTAACAAAAAATAGCAACAGAAGTCGCTTTGCAAATTCCAGTATCGGAAATTGCACACCCTACAGAAAACGCTCACGATAGACGACCTCTATGACGTGGTATGATCTAAGGGAGACACCGCCCAACCGAAAACCCGCAGAAACACAGACATATAAATATAAATATACAAATAACATATAAACATATAACATGTAAACAAAAGAATGAGATGAAACACAGAAGACTCAGTAGAAGTATAAGGGCACAGTTCACAAACAAACAGGCCACTTAACTTATGGGTATCCAAACATCAGCCACAGCAGAAAAAACAGATGACAATCAGCGTCCTAAGGAATGAAGATCCAACGATGATGGTACATCTGGACTGCTCCAACTGCCATGACGATGGTACTTGAGCTTCTAAACTGATAAGTAAATAACGGCACTTGACCTTCTTATTCAACCGTAAATTGCTTGAAATCGGTACTTGACCTTCACAAACGACAGCAATTTGATACCTTGACAGCAGCGACTGGCTTCACTTGAGTTAAACAGCAACAGTCTGTGATATCCGGCAATATGTAACAACGCCGGGTACTGTCAAATTTCTTGCTTCTGGCAAAAAGTTACAATTTCGACCTTTTCCGGGCAACGCCGAGTACTTTCATAATTCTGTATGTAGATGTAGAATGCTGAAAAATCGCTGTATGTTGATTTCTTGAACGATGCAGTTTGTTGAATTCTTGTTGAATGAAGTGGGTAAGGGACCCCGTATATGCTGGTACCAGACCAAACCAGCTTATGGCCACCAAATGTTGAGTCAAAATGTTGAGTGTTGGTGGGCTTATCGAATGCCTTTGGACTGGCCACCAAATATTGAATCCAATGTTGAGTGTCTTTTTGTTGTACGCCATAATTGTTGAAGGCGATGAAGACATAGTATGGTATCTGTGGTCTGGTTTGTGTAGGATGCAGATATGTATTCAAACAGTGAGCATTACAAGCCAGGCAATCCACACAAGGACGTTACCTTAACTCACGATGTGAAAAGTCAATGATGCTTGCAACAGCTAGTGACGGTTTTTGTATAATTTATTATAGACGCCACAATGACGAAGTGTGTAGACATAAACAAGCCGGTACATCATAGGTACGATCAAACAGTCATTATTACATATGTAGTCAATTCAACAGGCACAGCAGACAGCATCATAATAATGTACATTATATGCCTTTTAGGATATCGGACTCAGCTGTACATGTAGTCAGGTAGTAAACTTCCCCTTTCCATAAGAGCTAGTAGATATCAACTAGGAGATTAAATCTAGTCTCCTATTTTTGACCTCAACAAGACAGGCATGTCTTTTGAGCGTCACATTATCGTCCTCTATGTTCCTTATGCAGCAAAGGTATCAAACCTAGATCCATCAATAAAGGTCAGGAAGCAAATAGTCCGTAGGACAGGCATCAATCGATGCGTGACAATATAAGTGGATCGTGAGCTGAGCAAACTTGTCATATCACAGACTTTATAATAAGGCAGGCTAAGCAAAAGTCAACATCACAAGATGGCGATAAAGTTACTCAGCGAAAAAGGATTCAGTTACCTGTCATCAGGAATTAAATCACATAAATCACATATGCCTCCAGGCATTTGGAATAATATAGAGATATATCATCTCAAAAAAGGAACAACAATGATGAGGACTCCTTCCTGAATAAACTAAGCGAAGACTAGCACATCGCTATGTCTCGCCTTACCAGCATCTCTGCTCAGACTGACCTGGGCGGAAATCATTTTAAACAATGCCACAAACAGAGACATGCGCAGAAAACGCGAATCGAATACAACTCAGCTAAACTTACGAAACGAAGAATGTTCTACGATGTTCGACTGAAGACTCGAACCTTAAAAGGAAATGAATCTTGAAACATTGCGATTGCCAACTGTTTTCAAAGAACTGGCGATCTGAGCGCTCCATATATGGACATGACTCAAAATCGTTCACCCAACTATCAACAACCCTAGCTATCAAGATAAGACAACTTCTTGACGACAGCTATCAAGATTAGACGACTGTAGAAATAAAAGTGACTACAATTCCATGAGTTACTTCCCATGCATTAAAAAATTAACTATAGTCAAAATGCATGGTCAGAATAAGTTGCGACAAGTTTAGCGCAACAATGTTAAGTGGGGGAGTAAGGCAGACGGTTTTCCTGCGACTGCCCTACTTAACATTCCAAGCACTGTTGGTGTTAGGCGTATTCGTGTAGTTTGTATTTACATTGTCGTGTACATTCAGTAATTCTTTTGTTGTGTTTAAGTGGTGTATTCTCTTGTTCCATCTTGCTATCTTGTAAATACGTTTACATGTATCCCTTGTTTTCGTTCGTGCGCAGTCACGCATTGTATATATTAATCTACCTCTTCTCTTCTTGGTCTATCATCTTGTTCCTCGTGACTGGGATTTTGTTTTCGTAGTGTCGTGTGTGTGTGTGTGTGTGTGTGTTTCTTTCATCTGTGTAGTGCTCATTTTGCCAAGGGAAACACTTGCACAGCACAGAGTATTAAGATTAATTATAATTGAAGTACAATGACTACAACCCACAAAAGCCAGATCCAAACCTCAGAAATTAGGTATCTGAGGAAAGTGGTTGAAGTAACAAGAAGAGACATGGTCCGCAACCAGACGATCCGTCAAGGCCTAAAATCCCATCCGCTGCAGACCCAAATAGAACAGTCCCAACTAAGATGGTTTGGCCATGTCTGCAGAATGGGAGAAGATCGGCTACCACGACAAGCATGGGTAACAAAGAGCCAGGGATCCAGACCTCCAGGACGACCCAGAGTCCGCTGGGAGGACAACATTAGACAATCTTTGAAGGACCGAGGACTAGAATGGAACCAGGCCAGGAAGAAGACAGCTGATAGAATGGTCTGGCGCTCTCTCTTCCAAACCTCTACACCTCACGGTAGAAGGGGAACGACTAAGTAAGTATAATTGAAGTATTATCTGAGTATAGCACCAGTTTGGGTGCCAGTAACAGACTTTGAAGTAGAACCTAATTTGTGACTAAGTTGGTATAGTGGTGTCAGAGCACCAGAAAGTTTCATCAGTTGTTATTATACAAAAGTCGACTATTGTAAGTTTGTTTGAGTGTATTACAGAGACTAAGTGGTCTGTTAGACCAAATTTTCACAGTGATGAGACAGTAGCCAAGTGGCAAAGTAAAACTATATACTTTAAGAGATAAAGGTTGATGATGTGTGTATATATATATTGGAGTAGTGATATAAATATTTACTATTATTACTGCATATTTTGTAAGCAGAGAGTTATCTGGCGATATAAGTGAAATATATACGACTGAGTAGTTCTATAGCAAAATCTATAGCCAGAGATAATAGTGAGCATTCTGAGTCTACACCATGGACCTATAGGCTTTCATTCAGATTGGGAAAGAATGTGGGTACACGGGCAAAGAACTAAATGACTATACCAAAGCTGAATTTTATTCAGTTGAAAATCAAAAAGCTCTCGAGAAGGAAAAGGAAAAGAAGGAAGCGAAGGAAGAGAAGGAAAGGATTGAGAAACAAAATGCTCTAAGAGATGCTCGAGCTGAAGAGATAGAGCTAAAAAGGAAAGAATTTGAGTTAGAAGAAAAGAAGATGAAAGAAGATAAAGAGTTACAAGAAAAGAAGATGACAGAAGATAAGGAGTTACAAGAAAGGAAGATGAAAGAAGAAAACGAGTGGAAACAGAGGGAGTTCGAATTGAAAGAAAAGAAGTTGAGAGAAGATAGAGAATTTGAAGAAAAGAAGATAGAGCGAGAATTGCAAGAAAAGAAGATAGAGAGAGAGTTAGAGTTAGAGAAGGAGAGAATGAGAATAGCTCTGGAAGAGAAGATGATGGATAAGGAAATACAATTGAAGAAATTGGAAGTGGGTGCGAGTGGTTACAACTCGACTCCTGGAAGGGCTCATCGTCCCTTTAGGCTGCGTCTGCCGAATTTTAATGATAAAATTGACAGTTTAGATTTTTTTCCTCGAGAGGTCCGAAGCCGAATGTGTGGCCTATAAGGCTGACAGAGATCAGTGGCCATTTCTGTTATCGGTGCTGCTAGTGGGGCCTGCGATGGAGACTTTCTATAGCCTTCAGTTAGAGGAAAGGGCCGATTACGACAAAGTAAAGGAAAGGTTGCTCTGGAAGTTCCGTCTGACTGCTGACGGCTACCGGACGCGTTTTAAAAACGCGATGCCAGGTGCATACCAGGACTTCGAGGACTTTATCTCGAAGATTAAACCTCTGCTGAATAGATGGATCGAAATGGAGGGGATAACGAAGGACTATGATGGCTTGATAGACATAGTGCTACGGGACAAAGTATTGTCCTCGTGTTCCAGTGAGCTGGTTGCGTTTTTTTAGGAACGTCAACCAAAGGACATTGAGTCCATGGCCCAATTGGGGCACCATTATGTCCTTTCCCATCCGGGCAAACCCATTCAGAAGTCAGGTCTGTCAGATGACATAGTTGCCAGTGTCGGCAAAGTTCAGCGCCATCCTTGGCGAAATCAATCAGGTAATGTAGACAGGGGCCAAGAGCAAAAATATGAGAGGCCCTCCAGTCCCTATCAGCCGCGTAGAGGAAATTATGGGAATTTCCGTTCCCATCGGAATGGTCGGCCGAGTTGGCAGAACCGACAATTTAGAAGAAATAGCGACGGAGAGGAGCGCTAAGCGCGTAAACAGGTACGTTTTGAGGATTCTCGGGACGAAGACTGATTTTGGTATAAAACCAAACATCCGAAGCAGAGGAGTGGTTCCTCAGAGAGTCGATCTTCTGACTGTGATGCGGGGTCTTCGTCATAGAAAAGCTCCAACAAAAGTACACGCGATGAGAAGAAGAAAGAGCGCATATGTTCCAGTTGTGGTGGAAAAAATCATTGCGCTGACAGGTGTCCCACCCCGATTGAACACGCAAATTCCGCGTTTGTGTTAGACACAATCAACAGCGAGGACTGTGCAGGGTGTCGCCCTCTGTTCCATGTGAACGAGAGGGTAGTGCTACAATGCGGGCATGCGGCACCATGTCTATCGGCAGTCCATGAGACTGGCAAGGTGATTCTCCACGAAAGCAAGGTGGATAATAGACCAGTCAGGGTGTTGAGGGACACTGGATGCACTACAATTGGGGTGCGTCGATCGTGCATTGACGACTCGTGCCTTACAGGCAAAACGGTAAAGTGCACCACGTTCAGGGGCAAAGTGGAGTCTTACCCCCAAGCATGTATCAATGTGGAAACTTCGTTCATAACAGGTAGAGTGAACGCGTTCGTTCTCGAGGATCCAATTGCCGACTTAATTGTTGGCAATGTACGGGGAGTACACAAGGCCATTGGTGCGGCTGGAGCAGAGGCTCAGCATCACCAAACTCTCAAGGGGATGACCAGAAGGTACATCGTAGACGTGGTTCACGACAAGTACCAAATGACATGATTAGGAGCAGTAGGAACTTATACGAGGGTCCGATGGTTAGTGCTCGCACAGTTTGGGTGCGTAACCCCCCCCCCCCCGAGTGCTAGTTGGCACACACTCAGAAGAGTGTTTGATGAGGTCGCGCCGGTTAGATTTGTGGAGGTACTGTCGTTGCGCGACAATACCAAAATGGCGAGAGTAACTTTCGCGAATAGATGGGGTGAGCGTAATGCAGTTAGGCAGAAGCATATGTCGTTGCTTCAAAACCACCTGCTGATAGTCCAGCAATAGTAGGATTGGGTTTCTGGTTCGTGTTCAGTAAGATGTTTCGGTTGACGCGAACCGAACCTTAGAGTCTGACTCACGCCCCCAGTACCATTTGATATGAATATGAATGTTTTGTAAACTTGTAATGATCATGTGATGCCTTGCAATGCATGTTTATGATGTATTATGGTACGCTTTGTAGTGTACGCAATTAGGTGCCACGGTGTCTAAGCTGGCACGATACTTGTTGGGGGCGCATTTTTTCCTCCAAACAGATCACAAACCACTGCTATTTTTGCAGTCGGCTAAATCCACCAGTGCTAAGTTGACACGCTGGGCATTATTGTTGCAGCAATTCAACTTTACTATTTTACCAATTCAGGGAGTACATAACATTCTAGCGGATGTCTTGTCCATGTTATGAAGTTAATGTGGGACAGGAGCACCCGTAGAGAGTATTTACTTTGGTTTATGGAAAAAATGTATTATAATCTTCAGAGTTGATGTTTATGAAGTCATATTACAGTATGTGATTTTTGTGTCATGATGCCATAAAGGCAATATGTATAAAATTATAGTCAACGTATGTTTAAATCATGTTATAATATCATGTATATTTATAGCGTGTAAAAAGGATTCTTTATACTATGAGATGATGTCTTGTTATGGATGCTTAGATATGAATAATTAACATGTAACATATATTGTATTTGATAGACCAGGTCTGGACAGTCGTTGTTATTTTTCACGACTACCAGTACCTGGGATGATTAGCTCATGCTCATGTTGTCTTTAGTACTTAGCATGAGAAGGCATGAACGACAATGGTGTTGGACGACTTTGGCACTCTCTAGCTAGACGAGGAGGTGCCGTTTCGGCATTCTGTTCGTCATACTCCGAAAGGGGTTGGGCGTGACTCCTCCGGTGGAAGAAAATTTCGTTTCCTTTCTTAGGGGGGGGGGGGGGGGGGGGGGGTGTCACAGTATATATGTTCTACAAAATATCGAGTTGGTCACGCTCTGAGTGGCAACGGTGGGATAATAAAAACCCGGTTGGTCAGCTTACCGGAAAGGGAAGTGGTCACAAATTCTGGCGCTAAAAGTTAGTTGTTTTCTGGCTGCCGATCAGGATAGATCGTTTATTGGTTCCCCGTCAGCGTTTTTGCTGGAGAGAGTTAGCCATTGTGGCTCTGGTTTAGTGCTTGCATTTTCTTCATGCGATCTTTGGGTGTGAGTGCATTTTGCTAGAATGTCAGTGTATTTCTTCTAGCGGAATTTCTGTAGATCGGTGGTGTTAAACCAGTTGTGATTTAGTCTTGTCTAATTCTAGTACATAAGTTTTCGCCGGTGAGCGAAAGTCATTTGTGATGTTCACTCAGGATGGCCATACCAGTGGGTAGGACATTTATATATTAAGTTGTTATTAATGCAAGCTGTATTGGCAGTTGTAGCCAGTGTATTTCATATGTATTATGAGCCGTTTGGGGCTTCATTGTGTGCATTGTTATTAAAGGGAACTTACCTGTTAACGGTGTTATTGTTAATTAATGTCAGCTAACTGAGGTTGTGGTCGTATCCTTAGATGATGAGCCAGTGAGTGAATAAGTGTCGGTGAATAGTAAGTTAGTGGATCTGACAACGTCAATCTCTCTCTCTCTCTCTCTCTCTCTCTCTCTCTCTCTCTCTCTCTCTCTATATATATATATATATATATATATATATATATATATATATATATATATATATATATATATTTTTATTTATTTATTTATTTATTTATTTATTTATTTATTTATTTATTTATCGAGGATCAGAAGACCCCAAATAAATAGATGGTTGGGGGCTAATAAACCCTTGTTGGCTCGGAGTGACTGAGCCCCTAGAGCCAGCCCTGCTTATTAGGTTAAAGAACTTACAGAGTAATCTAAAGCCTCTGATCAGTTTAGAAAGTGGTTTTGTGGCAGGCCTGTTCATAGTCCACTAATTCCATGTAAGTGGTGAATTCAATTCCAAGCTCTGTTCTACTGTTATGTGCAGTGTGATTATCTGGTTTTTGTGGAATCTGTTTTGTCAAAAATCTCAAAATTGTCCCCACAGTTGTCTGTCTACGGCCTTTTGTAATCTATCAACAATGTTTGTTTAATATTTTCCCTGTCAATGATAGTAATATCACGCTTCTGTAATGTGAGCACTCTTGCAAATCTTCTTTCTTTCATAACTTGATCAATATCTTTCCTTCCAGTATGCTGGTGTTTCGTCTCTCTTCCAGACTTTCTCAAGCAATCTGTATAATATATCTGTATAGTTGACAATATGTTTTGATAACCTCTGCTAAGCTGCCATCTGGACCCGCAGCTTTCCCATCTTTTTGAGGTTTTATGGCTTTCGTTATTTCTTTCTTTCTTGATTTTTCACGGTTATTTGTTACACTTTTTCTGCTGGCTGGACATCTGGCGAATATCTTGGAGCAGGTCTATTTAGAAGTTGTCCAAATGTTCCGCGCATTTGTTCTTTTGCTGTTACCTTGTATGTCTTGCCACGCGGTTTTCCATGTACTTGATAAAGCCATTTGATTGCTTATATTTCTATTTTTTCTTCCCTGTACTATTGTACATACACCTTAGTATTTTCTTTGGTTGCAACGTATTCTTCTTCTACAACCAAATGGAATTTAATTTGATGTCTTCTGATATTTCATCTCACTCCTTTGTTTGCAACAATGTGTATTTCATTAGCCTTGTCTCTGGAGCGACTGGACTTGCTTCTTTTGAAATGTGCTTTATTATTTGTTTCTTTCATCTGTGTTATCTATGGTTTCTACTGTTACCCCTGCTTAGTGCTGGGGTTACATTTTTTAACCACTATTATTTAAGATCACAAGAGCTTATCACATTTGTCGCGTTAAAAACCTTTGACACTCAAAATCTCAAGTTCTACTCATCGTAAAAAGTTGAAACTCTGCATGTAACTCTTTTCTTGGTACATTTAATCTTCCAAGTTACGACCGGAGTTTATTCAATCCATTTTATGTAATTCCAAAAATTATGTAATACAAGGTGGAAATAATCAAAATAGGGGTTTTAACGAAGTGACGTAATAAACCGGCAGTATAGACTGATTTTAGTAATTGAAGGGGCGAGGGTCGGATAATGAACTGTGATGATCCATTAAATAGGTCAGCGTGTTTTTTGTTTTAAACACTGCTCTTGTCTGCCAAATTTTAAAATGGCCAAAATATGTGAAATAATACACCTGTATGAGAACTAATATACCTTATGTGAACTAAGATGCCTGTTTGTGAACTACGACATCTGTATGTGAACTAAGATACTTATTTGAGAATTAAGATACCTGTATGTAAACTAAGACACCTGTATGTGAACTAAGACATCTGTATGTGAACTAAGACATCTGTATGTAAACTAAGACACCTGCATGTGAACTAAGACATCTGTATGTGAACTAAGACACCTGTATGTAAACTAAGACACATGTATGTGAACTAAGAGTCCTGTATGTAAACTAAGACACCTGTATGTGAACTAAGACATATGTATGTGAACTAAGACACCAGTATGTAAACTAAGACATTTGTATGTGAACTAAGAGTCCTGTATGATAACTAAGACACCTGTATGTGAACTAAGAGTCCTGTATGTAAACTAACATATCTGTATGTGAACTAAGACAGCTGTATGTGAACTAAGACACCTATATGTGAACTAAGACACCCATATGTGAACTAAGAGTCCTGTATGAGAACTAAGACACATGTATGTGAACTAAGACACCTGTATGTAAACTAAGATACATGTATGTGAACTAAGAATCTTGTATGAGAACGAAGAGTCCTGTATGGGAACTAAGATACCTGTATGTGAACTAAGAGTCCTGTATGAGAACTATGACACCTGTATGTGAACTAAGACATCTGTATGTGAACTAAGACACCTGTACATGAACTAGCTTATATGTGAACTAAGACATATGTAGATGAACTAAGGCACATGCATGTGAACTATGACACCCATGAGTAAAGTAGGAGCCTTGTGTCAATTTGACCTGCTCACTAGAAGGCGCCCATATTCCTTCGGGAGAGAAGAAAGGAGAGAGAAGAAAAGTAATCAACATCATTTCAACCAACTCCATTCATTTCCACACATATATTTCAAACATTTGAACGTAGGCATTTATCTGATGGAAGAGCATTCGAAAGAAAGACCAGGAAATGTATAGAGGTGTGATGTAGAAGAAGAAGAAGCTGTCAGATGGAGAGGATATACCACTGAAGAACCAACATGAAAAGTCAAAGAACACCATTAGTATATGCTTCAATATCTCAATGTAAGAGTAAATTATTGTTCTTTTTCCGATCCAAAAGAGTATTAGACCATCACGGTGGTAGGTTTTCATACAGAAAGTTTTTTTTTCTTTTCAGAGAACTTCATTTACTCTTGCTGTGATGATTTCTGAAGCAATGTGTTTGGCAAGATGATGTGGCTAGCACAATGTGCAGCCTATCTTAGCCGCACAACAAGACGTGTGTGACGGAGCAGTCACCTCTTATTTCTTGATATCAACAGAGACCTCACTGAACCACACGTGTACACGTAGAAGGGTAAACACGAAGAATGTGGACATAGCATAACTTGATCTTTTACAATTATCCAAAAAAAATTAAATCATAATTTTCCCACCACAGGAGCCAAGAATGTGACACGCACACACCTCTGACAATGAGAGAAAACCCTCAAAGTTTTACCACTAAGATCCTGAAAGGCACAAACTGCTAGAGCTCTTATCCGCTTTGTCGGGATAATTGTTAATCACAGAACTCTGCAAGTCCCCACTTCAGCCTGTTACGTTGTATCTCGTATAATTACTTATGTAGCTGCGCTGGAAAACAATGACAGCAGTGAGAAAAAATTCTGACTTCCATAATGCGTCTCTTCCATTTGATGAAGTTCATATGTGTGGATGGAGGAATGTCGAACATCAGAACTTGAATCCAGCGTCATTGTTCTTAAAAAAAAATATGCTCCACTCCGCATTCCATCCCATACTTCCAGTTTTTCTGGTTCATCTCAATCTCTTGAGCAAAGTTCTTTTAAGCGTATCTTTTATACATTATCATTTGTATCCGTATTTTCTCTTGTCTTTTTGACAGCTATGCCCCTTTGTCATTGAAATGCTGGATCCAATTTAGGATTCTGAGAAGGTAGGAACAGTGAAGAGAAAATCTCGGGAGGGTAGCCAGTACTCGCAGATGTCTACCTGTAAATTTGCCAAAACATGTCGCAAGCAGCAAACACCATTAGCTTCACTACCATAGTGCTGAGTTTGTGTGGGTGAGTGTGTGCGTGTGTTTTTTTGTTTGTTTTTAATATTTTTTTTTAAAGCAGCTCGTTTTGCTAAATTTTATTTCACAGCTCAATTTATTGACCTTGTCACATGTGACAGAATAGAAACCTGGAATCTCCCAGAGAGACAAGAACGAGAATGCTTTCAGAATTGAACCAAGGTTTATATTAACATTAGGCTGAAAATTGTGAATAATAATTGTTAGTGACAGGCATGTTAAGAGCACCAAGATGTACCAAGGTTTACCTCAATTCTTCCTCGTTTTCGCTCTAATATTCCCATCTCGTGCTTAACTCCACTGTGCGTGGTAAAATTCTGCCCTCTACTGAAGCTGATTTATTGAAAGATGTTTGAGAACGAAGAAATAACAAAAACTATAGCGATTTGCTTTTTTAAGTGCAACATGCTTGGGGGTTTCAGTCGTTTTGAATCACAGTAATTCTTCCTTTACATCATTTCATGTCATGTAGCAGCCTAAAGTGAGGTAGTTTGGCTAAATAAGCCATATTTGCGTGTATATAGAATATGGATTCCGTTACACGCCTATTGAGGCACATTGGGAATACGGTGTTAGGCCCGTATTTTCTTGACCATCATCACACTAGGGGTGATGTGGTCAGCATCACACCGGCCACCATAACCTTCCCAGAGTTGCTCTAGTACCCAATTCATGAGGCTGGGTCAACCCCGGAGCCGTTTGCGGTCTAAAAAATCCCACCTCAACTGGGGATCGAACCATGGACCACCGAGTTAGGAAGCTGTCGTGAACCATTCTAAATCCACATATATAAATTAAAAGGTAAATGTAAAGCCTAACACATAAATTCAATAAAAGGAAAGAAGAATGGTAAAGAACAGTGCTGTCACAATGACTGTACTCGAGATTCCCCTTTTTTCTGCTTCGTCTGCATATTCTCACGCTTTCACGTTCACTAGTAAAGCCTACATCAGCATACACGCGTTTCCACAAAACAATAAAACGTGTACTGTATTTCTAAGAAAACCTTGAGATACGCAAGCTGACCTAGATTAATACTAGCCTTGATTTCATTTTAGTTATGAAAAGACAGATGAACTTAGGATAGAGAGAGGGAGGGCTGAAAGCAGGAACGCAGGCAATACTACCACAGTCTCGCGATATACAATTAATGCCACCCCCAACGCGAAAGGCATGAAGCACTAGCTTTTTTTTCAAATAGACAGTGATAAAAAACACTACCCATACGAGAGTTAGGTTTAAAAACATGAAAAATGCTTATTCGGAAACATGACATTATACTGGTTTACGTTTGAAAGCCTGACAGTACCCAGACACCACATCGTATCGAAGTGAACGGGAGGTAGAAGAAAATACATATTTTGAACGCCGCCACTTAGCTCCCTTAAAACTTATATATTTGGGTTCCTTAGGACTTGCTGACAAAGAATATGTTAAGTGTTATGCAAATAGTCTAGGAATTAACAAATTATAGCCAAAAGAAAATAGTGAGGGTGACAAACAACACCAAATAATAATCGCACAGTGGCATGTTTTGAAACTACCATTTTACGGGAAATAGGTCACCATGTTAAATCCTATTTGATTGGCGGGAATGATATGTAAGGCTAAACATGATTAGTCGGGCTGCAAATACTAATTTTTGTTGTTAGGGGAGACGGAAGGAAGGGTACTTTTTTCAAACGCTTGTGTAAACATGGCTCGATTGGTTAGACCCGCCAATATAGTCAATTAGGAGCGTCAGTTCAGTGCCACATTTTAAACTAAACTTACTAAGAAACAGTGCGTTGAGAACCAGCTTATATTTTTTCTAAATAAAAGCCTGGGACAGAGGCAGATCGGAATTTGTGCCATATTCATCGCCAGTCAACGTATTTGTGTATTATTTCCATGAATTGTGGTAAGCTTGACATATTTGATATCTTTTTAATGAAAATTGAATGTAAATTGATAATTTATGTCTGTATATGTGTGTGGTTCAGTAGCAAACATGAGGCAAAGCCTAGATAGTGCTCCAACCTGAACAGAACGTGTCGGAGAAAAGAAAACTGCATGGAATTGCCAAACAGTACACTGACACCTATCTTATTGACTAGATAGAACTAATGCTGGAATTGCAGAGGCGTAGTAACCATTTAGGAGGAGTATACTGGTGTAAATTGTTTCAGATGAAGCTAGCAGTTGGCCTACCGCTCTGAACTCAGTGTTTGTTATGTATTGTGTTCAGTGAGGAAATAGATTATAAATTAGTTCTGAAATAGGAGGTACAACCTTCTTGTTTCAGGGACCGTGGTCCTAAGTTATTGAAGCAGCACCTGGTCTGAGTTTTGCTGAATCCAGAGGCTGACAGCATACTCCTTGGTCCAGATAGCGACCAGTGAGGTGTCTCCAGAACACAGTGAAGCAATCGAGCAGAGGAGTCGTTTCCTGCCGCCATCACGAAAGATAAGCTTCTGTGGCCAGAGCAGCTCAACATTATGTGCCCCCCCCCTCCTCTAAAATTGACATTATATTAAACACAGAGGGACAATAAGTTGTTTCAATTGACAGGAACTGTGAACTTTTCCCAATACTATTTCCTCCATAAGCAAACACTTGAAGTCATGATGAAAAACAACAACCAAGCTTGAACAAGCCAGTATTACCTCATAGTACCACTTCACAACTTACACACATAGGATAATAACAATAAAATATGTCAATACAAATATCATATTTATAAACTGTGTATATACTACTTGTAATTACATTTGATTGTGATTCCTGGTTCACTGTGTAGTTGAATCAGGATATCTATTATTGAAAGGAATTAATACATATATTTTTAAACTTTACACTTGACTCATTTAAGATATTCTTATAGAGTGTTATATGTGTGTGAGTGTCACAGTGTTGTAAAGTGTTGTGGAATAAATTAAATTGTTTATCTGTCTGTTGTTGTTGTGACTTACACTTCATCATTTTCATAACCCTAGACATTCAACGTAGTCATCACAATATTCCAGAATAATTCTGACTGAGGTATAAATGTGGTAACAAGTAAGGTTATCTGTAATACACCACACTTATTAGATACAGATACCTTCACAGCTGATCTCAGTCATTACACTAAGTCCCCTATAAATATTTATATCATCCCACTTTACCACATATATTGGGGTCTCGCTCCCGGGATATTGAACTTTCACCTATTATATATATTGGGAATAATAAAAATTTAAAAGGTATCCTTGGGTGGAAATAAATAAGGTTGAGCTCTCAGTGCCTGTGGTTGTCCTTAGATAATTATTGATAGATTGAATTGTTTACATTTGCCTGGTAGAAAATGGCCGACTTGGCAAAATTTCGATCTGCTGCTGTGCAGACTGCAAAAGAGTTAGGAATGGACGGGCAAATTATGATTGCTTATGTCACTGCTGAATGTGACAAATATATTGAACGTGAAGAAAGAAGATTAGAAAAAGAGGCCGAAAGAAAATTAGAATCTGAAAGATTGGCCGAAGATAAGAGGTTAGAGGCTGAAAAAGAAATTAAGACGTTGCAGATTGAGGCTGAGGCTAAGAAATTGGAGGCAGAAAGAGAGGAAAAAAGATTGACTGCCGAAAGGGAAGACAAAAGATTAGCTGCAGAAAGAGAAGCCGAGGAAAGAAGATTGGCTACAGAAAGAGAGGAAAGAAGATTGGCTGCAGAGAGGGAAGCAGAAAAGGAGGAGAAGAGATTACAAAGGGAACATGAGTTACGACTAAGGGAATTTGAGTTTCAAGGCCATGCTCCTGAAAATGGTGCCAGTCCCTTTGCCTCCGATGCTACTGCTAGTCAGGGAGCCTCAACCTCAGCTATGAACTTTCATTTAGATCATTTTGTTGAGAAAGACGATGATATCGAGAGCTATCTAAATAGATATGAACTATTAGCTACCACGTATGGGTTAGAGAGAGAAAGGTGGAGCTTAAAGTTATCTCAAGGGCTTCGTGGTGCAGCTTATGAAGTTTTTGCCAAAATGAGCAGAGGTGATCAAGAAAATTATGACATGCTAAAGCAGGCTCTTTTGTTAAGATATGAAAAGAATGCAGAATTTTATAGAAAAAAATTTAGGAATGCTAAACTACTGTCAGGTGAAACCTATCACCAGTTCTCTGCACGGATAGAGACATACTTGGAGAAATGGACTTCTCTGGGGAAAACCCAAGATCTTAAGGAAATGATCCTTATAGAACAATTAAGAGAGTCCATGGCTCCAGACCTGAGAAAGTTTCTCATGGAACAAGGTGCAGAGAGGCTGGGTGAGTTGCTAAATGTTGCTGAAAGGTATCAAGCAGCTCAAGCAGAGGTATCAGGTATTAAAAATAAACAGGTAGATAATTTTAAGGCACCACAGAACTTTAATAAATTTGATCCTAGAGATCAAAACAAAGGTAAGCACCAGTTTGATAGGCCACGGTATGACAATAAAAATAAAACCCCACAATTCGATGAAAGGAAATATGATGAAAGAAAATCTTTCAACCAAGGAAGGAGGTGGTGTAAAAATTGTCAGATGGACAATCATGACACTGACCGTTGTAGAAGGAAACCTGTGTATATGGCCACCCTTCAGGTCAGGTCGACCTCAAGACAGGAGGAGGATATTCTGATAGATACCACTCCAGAAGAGATGAGGAAGGCACAGGCTGGGGATAAGACCCTCAAGCCTTGTTTCAGGAAATTGTCAACTTGTCATACAACTCCAGGCAAGGGAGATTTTTTACATGAAAAACAAGTTGATTTACAGGAAGGCCGGAACTGGATCCAATGGTCACGGACAGTTGGTTCTTCCAAAGGCATATAGGGCAGACTTAATAAGGAGCCTACATGTGAAACAAGATGGGGACCATGAGAAAATTGGTACCATCATCCAAAAGGTGGCTCACAATTATTATTGGCCCAAGGCAAGGTGGGACATTGAGAATTTTGTAGAGAGGTGTAGCATAGCACATGAGGGAACACCCAAAAGTGGGAACATTGATCAGGACCTGGACACGCCACGGTGTAGTGAAATTGACAGAGATACAACGGTAAAATACCTCCAAAGATAACATGTAAGGATAAAAACATAATGCGTAGGCTGCTGATAGTACATGATCGCCCAGACCGCGGGTCATCACCCTCCATAAAAATTGACTTGCTAGACAGGAGGGGAACGGCGGATAAAAAGGAAAAAATATGACTGGAAAGATTGCGTGAGACTAGAAAGGCTAAGGAGACGCAATTGGGGGGGAAACGGAGAAAAGTCACGTTTCCCAAGTTGACATAAAGTAAGGAACTCGACAGAAGGGACCTTGGATATGTTACGCCACAGTCATTTATTGGTCGCTTTTGCGATACCAAGCCTTTGATTTGAATTCAGTGGCAGAACGCAGATGTTTGGAATATTACAAAAATTAAAAAGTAACTTTTTCGTAATATTAATGTTAGGAATATAAAAATTAGCTGGCCGGATGGCCCATTCTGAGCAGTGAACTAATATGTTCTTAATTTTACAGACGGATAGATAATATTGAAGATAATGACAAAAGACAGTGTGATAAGGGTGGAATTAGGATGCCGTCAAATTACCACCTCTATCGACACCAGGTATTACAATGCAAGATGTGGGTGTCTTATCTGGTTTAGATTGTTGCGGTGTGTGTGTTGCAGTAGAACAGTTCAGGGTACACCACAGGCAACATGACGTGTAGAGTCATAAAAATGGTAACTTCGCTTTAGGTTTATACCATTTATTGCACGCCACAAAACAGTCATGATACTTATGTTATCATCAGCATAGTATAACGAATGCAGCATTCAAACTCATGTTAACTGACAGTCATGTAGGAGTCAATACTCAATAGTTGTATGGAAAACAAATATCATAGCGAAGCTTGATAAATAATACATATAACTTCTGCAACCGTGGTCCGCTGCAGATCCTTAATGTTCATAGACAATAATAATTATTCCTTCCTGATGCTAGCAGATCAGATGTATACAATACGTCCGTTTACTGTCTGCACGTGAGTAGCATACATGGATTACAGGTCAGCTCGACCTTTATAACCTTCCTAAGTCTAACCATCTGACTTGGACGTGATCTCTGATATAACGAATCCTGGAACACAGACAATAGTCTTGTTGGTCTAGAGCGACCCATAGATATATAACTAGTTCAGGTATAAAGATACCGATGACTTAATCCTAGTCAAAGTACCTCTCCATTTTGAATCACACAGGCGAGCAAAAAGGCGACAAAATGACGAACCTCTAGATGATAGCCTAAAGTTCGATACAAGAGGAATTACCTTATTTCGGAAAATCAACCATGAACATATGCCTCCAGGCAGGCTTGAATAATACGGGGAAATAGTCTAGTTAGCTAACTAACTCACAAAGACAATGTATTTCCCTCAGAGAATCACAAGACGCAGTCGCGTCCGCTCGCTAATCAGTCCATTTCTCAACTGCCCGACCTGGGCGGAACAACAAACGACAACCAAGTCGAGACATGCGCAGAGTGACAATCTCTGAGTCGCTGTTCACAATAAGACGATTCTAAGAACATTCGAGATAAAAGTCTTACACAGTCGCGCCTTTTATGGACATGAACAGAAGCGTTAAGAAAGGTTTCAAACATCTACAACAGTTGACTGATACTACCAAATAAGGAGATATGGTCACGCTTCGTTCAAGACATTATAGACCGAACGTGTCTCTATACAAGAGGAGGTAAACTCATAAAAAATAGCAGTATCGATATATCGGGTTCTGTCCCTTTGACCATAAAATATATATAACATGCATTTCAGTCAAATAATGATCATACATACGAAAAACGATCATACAAAGACTTTGGAAAAAAGTAATTATTTGTGCGTAACATTACCGCACCCTCCCGGGAAAAAAAAATGAAACATTTTTTTTTTTTTTAAATCCTGGAGCCGGAAAAATCTAGGCTCCTAACGCACGTATGATGCGCGGATATACCTAACAAAATAGCTCAACACTTGGAGCAAAACTGAGATCATATCCCAGGTCCTTAGAGAAAAATTTATCTAAGTATACGCGTATATATCCCAGGAAGGTGCCACCAACACAAACCACAATGCTGGCAACATCATAATAAAAGTCAAATTATTCTCATACCAATATATGAAATCAAATATATTATTATGATATCATACAATGTGTTGCAAATAGCGGTGTAATATATTAATATACCGCACTATTTTATTACATTATGTAATGCATCAGTAACTAATAAGTAATACATGTGTTGATCTTCGTTGACATAAAACATTCAATAGAAGAAGATGTGGACATCATCCGCTCCCAATCTAGGACAGGACTTGATATACTCAAAGTTCCACAATGGACACAATCTCGCATCTTCAATGATGTGCTGCGAAAATATCAATAACACAAATCTTAAAGACAACTGGTAAATCTCTCAATACAATCCTGAAAATAATTTATTTAAATGTGGCCGAGTGATCTTTTGGCCCGTATATCACTAACTAAGCCTTCTTAGATAATTACATGGAACAATGTTATAAATTCCCCCTCAAAAAAAGTGAGAAAAAAAAATCTACTAACATGTCATTATAACATTGGACTGTATATCAGGAAATATATATATGACAGAAGAATCATGTGGAATCGTGTGGGCATCTGGACAGAATGTCCGCCATTACATTATCCGAACCACGGATAGCTCGAACCGAGAAATGAAATGGTTGAAGAGCTATGGCATAACGAGTGGACCTCGAGCTCTTCAAGTTTTTTGCTCTGAATAGCAGTAAGCGCTTTCTGGTCGGTTTCCACAATGAAATGTGCGCCTAGAAGAAATCTTTGTAACTTCAGAATAGACCATACCATAGCCAATAACTCACGGTCTAAAACCGAGTAATTCTTTTCTGCAGCATTTAATTTCCTAGAGATATACATCACCGGATGCAGAGTATCAGAATACTCCTGCATTAGTGCTGCCCCAATCCCAGTTGACGAGGCGTCACTTCGAAGAACAAAAGTCTTCTCAATAGTAGGTAACCTAAGAATAGGTGGAGATGAAAATAGGTCTTTAACCTGGTCCAATGAGGATTGACATTCTTTTGACCAGCGGATCAAATTAGGCGACCCTTTCTTCAATAAAGTAGAAAGCGGTGCCATAATGGAGGACAGATTCGGAATGAATCGTCCGTAGAATTGGATCAAACCTAATAGACTCCTTACTTGTTTCTTTGTCTTAGGGACCGAAATGTTAAGTATTTTTGAAACATTGTGGTCCTCTGTCTTTAAAAGACCATGACCAACACGATGACCTAGGAAAGAAATCTCACTAAATCCTATAAAGGCTTTAGAGGGTTTTGCAGTCAAGTTATACTCGCGAAGAGTAGACAGTAATTCGTATAAACCCAAATAGTGATCTTCCCAGGAATCACTGAATAGACAGATATCATCTAGATATGCTATGACATCTGTACGATATGCGAGAATTCGCCGCATCATGCGTACGAATGTAGCAGGGGCGTTCATAAGACCAAAAGGCATGAAATTCCATTGGAATAAACCCCTAGGTGTAGAAAAAGCTGTAAAAGGTTTGGCACGTTCAGTTAGCGGGACTTGCCAATAACCTTTAGACAAATCTAGTTTGGTAAAGAATCTAGAATTAGAAAGTTTATTGAGTAGCTCTTCTAATGAAGGCATAGGTTCAGCGTCGAACTTCGTAACTTGGTTCAATTTGCGATAATCTACGCAAATGCGAATGTTATTATCCTTCTTTCGAACAATAACCATAGACGAAGAGTATGCTGAAGTGGATGGTTCAATGATTTCCAAACGTATCATTTCATCCAATTCTTTTTCGACTTGAGACTGGAAATGGATAGGTATTGGATAGGGTCTGACTCTGATAGGATTATGATCAGTCAGCACAATGTCATGTTCAATGACATGTGTGTGTCCCGGGATGTCTGTAAGAACATCCTGAAATGTTTGCAACATCGAAGAAACTTGTCGATGTTCCTCAGCGGAAAGATTTGGAGAAACGGTCACGTTTTTCCAAGATTCCGTAGAATAAAGTGGGACCATAGAAAGAGGAAGATTGACATCAGAAAAAGTAGTTTCCTCATCCTGTATAACTGACAGCGATGAGTATTGACCATGAGGTACTTGAGAATTGTCCGTTGCCTGGAAAATAGGCTGCAAATAGTCTGGTCTTTCATGAAATTCCGTGAGCATATTTATGTGGAAAGTTTTATGCTTTCCATCAATATCGACAACATAGTCGACATCAGAAATTTTGGAGACTATTGCATATGGACCTTTCCATGCAATTAGAAGTCTGTTCTCCCTTGAAGGAAGTAGGACGAGAGCTTTGTCACCTGGACAAAGTTGTCGTAGACATCTATTCTTATTCGCAAACTGCCTTGCCTTTTCTTTAGCAAATTCGGAAGACGAAGTTGCTAGTCTGCATGCCTCAATGATTTTTTTTCCTAAGAGCAATGACGTACTCATAAGAAGACTGAGTCTCATCGCTAATATTATCGGCAGTGATTAGATCGTGAAGTAAAGACATAGGGCCGCGCGGTTGCGCGCCAAAGACAAGTTCAAAAGGGGAAAACCCCGTATGTTCATTGGGGACCTCTCTATACGCAAAGAGAGCCGCGGGTAAGACCCTGTCCCAATCCTGAGGATGATCCTCAGTTATTTTACCCAGTAAAGTTTTTAGAGTCCTATTTAAACGTTCGACCAACCCATTAGACATTGGGTGATAGATACTGCTGAGAGACCTTTTTATATGTAGCATAGACATTACCTGTGACATAGTGTCTGATATCAGTTGAGTGCCATGGTCTGACAATATTTCTCCGGGAAAACCCAAGCGAGAAAATATCAGCCAAAGAGCGTCTGCGATATCAGCAGTTGAGATGCTCTTGAGAGGTATTGCCTCTGGCCAACGTGTGCACATATCGACACATGTAAGAATAAATTGATGCCCTCTAGCCGACTTAATTCTAAAAGGACCGATAATATCTATTGCCATTTTTTGAAAAGGGCGAATTGGAATGTCAGCAGCCTGAATAGGCGCAGCATGTCGTGGTCCTTTAGATTTGACCTCCTGACATACTTTGCAAGAGCGACAGTACATTCGTATGTCCTTGCTTACAAATGGCCAAAAGAAAGCCGCAAGAACTCTCGACTTTGTACGGGAAAAACCCATATGTCCAGCACATTGCGAGTCATGAGCATGTTGCAATATTTGCACCCTCATGCTCTTAGGCACAAGAATTTGTGAATGAGTGGATGTAGTCGAGTCTTGTACCATACGTACAAGTACGCCGTTCTTCATAGAAATCCAAGATTTTCTATTAGTATTTTGATTAGGATCACCTTTTTTTGCTAGAATGAAGAATTTTTGTAACGACGGATCTTCTTCTTGCAATTTGATAAATGAGTCACGTGTAATAGTCAAGTGACTATTTTGTTCATTTACTTCATCATTATTAGTTAATGAAGTTTGAGGTGGATCCAGAGCATGTGCTCTTGTGACCACCGTATTGGTAGCTTCAATGTTTTGCTCTTCCCAAACAGCAATCTGCTGTGGGGTACATTCCCTAACTCCGTGAATACGACCAATAATAAGGTCCGCAATAGGGTTTGGAAGTAGACACGCGTGGACCTCTCCCGTGAAGAAAGGAGTAGCAATATGTATTATGGCAGTAGGATATTTTTCCAACGTGCCACCAAATGTGACACATTTGATGACCTTTCCTGTAGCACAGAATGGATCTACAAGAGATTGCCTAACCCCGACAGTAGTACATCCAGAATCAAACAACACCGAGACTGGATTACTATTTACAAGCCCCTTATGTAATATAAGAGAACCTCTCCCATCATGAGCAACATTAGCAGGAAGAGCGGGCAAAGGATGACCACAGCTTAGAGTACTAATGGTTTTCGGATCAAATAAAGTACTGCATTGGATACATTTATTTGCCCTACCAAAGTCAAAAGATGAGCATCCGATAGCATTATGGTCTTTATCATTATTAACCTGTTTATCTGCTCCCTGAGATTCTTGTTGAACAGAGTTTGTCTGTTGATATCTTTTTCTCTTCTGTTGCGATCTACCGCGACCATTATTGCCTCTGCAATTATCATTAAAGTCCCTACTGTAATTTTTATCCTGGTTTGCGTTCCAGTTTCCATAACTGTCATTACCATCTCTATGCTGTTGAGAACCTCTATTATCTTGGTATTGAGGTCTCTGCAAATAATATTTTCCTCTATACCGATTACCTTTATCAAAAATTTCTAAAGTTACCGGGAATAGAATACCGTGTAATATTAGGTTGTCTCCAGTTCTGGGAAGAAGAATCTCCCTGAAATTGATTACCATGGTTCTGGGCATAATTACGGTTACTCTTTTTATTGAAATTTTGCTGGCTACCCTGAAATTTACGCATAAAATTCGGGCCATAAGGTGCTGCCGAAGCAACTGGCAGACCTTCTTTTACCTTAGAGTTGCTAATGGTTATGTGAGGATGTGCAGTAACATACTGGCTACAATATTCTTCCATTTCTTTTATATTTTTAGGCTTACGCTCATGAAGAAAAGAAAGAAAAGCTTCATTAACAGAAGACATAACCTTGTCTCTAAGAAGTAAGTCCATGAGGGCTTCAAATGTACTTTCTGTCTTAGAAAGCTCAACCCATCGTAAAAAAGTAAGACGTATGCCTGAGATGAATTCTG
>JAMPIV010019848.1:0-134837 GCA_024509875.1 Oreohelix idahoensis
ACTGAAGAGACAGATATCATCTAAGTATGCGATGACATCCGAACGATGTGACAGAATTCGACGCATCATGCGAACGAAAGTGGCAGGGGCGTTCATGAGACCAAAAGGCATAACATTCCATTGAAATAGACCCCTAGGTGTAGAAAAAGCAGTAAGAGGTTTGGCATGCTCTGCTAAAGGCACTTGCCAATAACCTTTAGACAAGTCAATTTTAGTGAAGAATCTAGAATTAGAAAGTCTAATCAGTAGATCTTCTAACAAAGGCATCGGTTCAGCGTCGAACTTTGTGACCTGATTCAATTTGCGATAATCAACGCAAATTCGTATGTTCTTATCCTTCTTCCGGACAATAACCATGGAAGAAGAATATGGTGAAGTCGATGGTTCAATTATATTTAATTGAATCATTTCATCCAATTCCTTTTCCACTTGCGACTGAAAGTGTATAGGAATAGGATACGGCCTAACCCTAATTGGATTATTGTCGGTAAGAATTATGTCATGTTCTATGACATCTGTGTGTCCAGGAATGTCAGTGAGAACATCCTGAAATGTTTGTAACATCAACGAGACTTGTCGATGTTCGTCACCAGAAAGATTAGGAGAAACAGAAACGTTTTTCCAAGATTCCGTGGAATGTAATGGAACCACTGGAAGGGGAAGGTTGACATCAGAGAAGGTAGCTTCCTCATCCTGAATGACAGACAGGGATGAATAATGACCGTGAGGTGCAGGAGCATCATCCGTTGCCTGGAAAATAGGCAGCAAATAGTCCGGACGTTCGTGAAATTCCGAAAGCATGTTTATGTGGAAAGTTTTATGCTTTCCATCAATATCNACCACATAGTCAACATCGGAAATCCGAGAGACTATTGCATACGGACCTTTCCATGCAATAAGAAGTCTATTTTCCCTACTGGGGAGTAGGACGAATGCTTTGTCACCTGGACAAAGTTGTCGTAGACATCTATTCTTGTTAGCAAACTGCCTTGCCTTCTCTTTAGCAATTTCTGATGAAGCAGTTGCTAGCTTACATGCCTCAATGATCTTTTGTCTAAGAGCAATGACCTACTCATATGAGGATTGAGTTTCATCGCTAATATCATCGGCAGTGATGAGATCGTGTAATAAAGACATAGGGCCGCGTGGACGCGCGCCAAAGACAAGTTCGAAGGGAGAAAATCCTGTGTGTTCATTAGGGACTTCCCTATAGGCAAAGAGAGCCGCGGGTAAAACCCTGTCCCAATCTTGAGGATGATCTTCAGTTATCTTACCAAGCAAAGTCTTGAGCGTTCTATTCAGACGCTCAACTAACCCATTAGACATAGGATGGTAGATACTACTGAGAGATCGTTCAATATGTAAGGTAGACATTACCTGTGACATAGTGTCAGATATGAGTTGAGTGCCATGGTCTGACAATATTTCTCTGGGGAACCCCAAGCGAGAAAATATCAACCAAAGAGCATCTGCGATATCTGTAGTAGATATGCTCTTAAGAGGAATAGCCTCTGGCCAACGTGTGCACATATCGACACATGTAAGGATAAACTGATGTCCTCTGGCCGACTTGACCTTAAAAGGGCCAATAATATCTATGGCCATTTTCTGAAACGGCCGAATAGGAATGTCAGCAGCCTGGATAGGCGCAGCATGTCGTGGTCCTCTAGATTTGACCTCCTGACATACCTTGCATGATCGGCAGTAAATACGAATGTCCTTATTGACAAAAGGCCAAAAGAAAGCCGCAAGGACTCTCGACTTCGTACGGGCAAAACCCATATGTCCAGCACATTGCGAGTCATGAGCATGTTGCAATATTTGGACTCTCATGCTCTTGGGAACAAGAATTTGCGAATGTGCCGACGTAGCCGAATCTTGTACCATACGTACAAGTACGCCGTTTCTCATTGCAATCCAAGATTTTCTATTTGTATCCTGATTCGGATCACCTTTCTTCGCAAGAACGAAGAATTTTTTTAAAGAAGAATCTTCTTCTTGCAATTTTATGAAAGAGTCACGAGTGATTACTAAGTGACTATCTTGGCTATCAACTTCATTATCACTATTCAGTGAAGTTTCGGGTGTTTGTAGAGCTTGTGCTCTTGTAACTACTGCATTTGTAGCTTGCATGTTATTATCTTCCCAAGCAGCAATCTGCTGTGGGGTACACTCCCTAACTCCGTGAATACGACCAATAATAAGGTCCGCAATAGGATTAGGTAAGAGACAAGCATGCACATCTCCAGTAAAGAAAGGAGTGGCAATGCGAATTACAGCAGTAGGATATTTTTCTAGAGTGCCGCCAAATGTGACACATTTAATAACCCTTCCTGTAGCACAAGATGGATCTACAAGCGATTGTCTAACACCAATAGTGGTGCATCCGGAATCGAAAAGTAGTGAGACCGGAGTATCATTAACAAGACCCTTATGTAGAATTAAAGAACCCCTCCCGTCATGCACAACAGCAGCAGGAAGAGCGGGAAGTGGGTGACCACAACTCAAAGTAGTTATGGTACCCGGTTCGAATAAAGTACTGCATTGGGGGCATTTGTTTGCTCTCTCAAAGTCAAAAGCAGAACTAGTGACAGCGTCAAAGTTTTTACTATCAACAACATGATTACAGGCTCCCTCAGTTTCCTGTTGTACAGCATTAGCCTGCTGATATCTCTTTTTTTTGTGTTGAGATCTACCCCGACTATTATTACCTCTGAAGTTATCAAAGTTATTATTATCTCTGCAGTTATTATTGTCTCTATTGTAATTGTTATCCTGGTTCGAATTCCAGTTTCCACGATTACTATCATATTCACATTGATGCGAACATCTATTTGTTTGGTTCTGAGGTCTTCGGCAGGAATAACCTCTATTACCATATCCTCTTTTGAAATGCTTATAATTATTAGGGTGATAGTAACGAGTACTATCAGGTTGTCTCCAATTCTTCGAAGAAGAATCACCATGAAATTGATTTCCATGATTTTGACAGAAATTACCGCTACTCTTTCTATCAAAATTTTGTTGGGATCTACGAGCAAAGTTTTGACCATACGGAGCTGCCGAAGCAACTGGTAAACCTTCTTTCACCTTAGAGTTACCCATGGTTATGTGTGGGTGCGCAGTTACGTATTGGCAACAGAAATCTTCCATTTCTTTTATTGTTTTAGGTTTACGTTCATGAAGGAAAGCAAGGAAAGACTCATTGACAGACGACATGACTTTGTCTCTAAGTATTAAGTCCATAAGTCCTTCATAAGTTTTTTCCGTCTTAGATAGTTCAACCCATCGTGAGAAAGTAATGCGTATTCTTGCAATAAACTCGGAGAATTCAACTCCATTTTCAGGTAACATGTTTTTAAATTGTAGACGATAGCCGTCTTCGTTAAGCTGATATTTCTTTAACAAAGCGGCCCTGACAACCTCATAATTGTTCTTGTCAGGTTCATCCACCATATTTAATATACTTAGAGCTTTACCTGTCAGTATCCCTGATAACTGATAAACATATTTTGCTTTGTCTATGTTATGAGCTGTACATGCTTGTTCAAATCTGTCCAGATAGAACATTATGTCATCGCTGGAAGGACTAAATGTTGGTAACTTAATCTTAAAAGTATCATTATTAGCCTTACCAGAAGATGAACCCTTGTTTGAATCATTACCATTACTCATGCTTGTCAATTTCAATTTTTCCAACTCTAAAGCTAAGACCTTTTCTTCATGTTCCATTTTTGCTTTCTCTTTCCTCTCATCAGACTCTCTCTGTAATCTTCTTTCCTCAGCCTGAGCCTCTTTTTGAAGTCTTTCATTTTCAGCTTCTTTTTCAAGTCTTTTATTTTCAGCCTCTTTTTCAAGTCTTTTATTCTCAGCCTCTTTTTCAAGTCTTTTATTCTCAGCCTCTTTTTCAAGTCTTTTATTCTCAGCCTCTTTTTGAAGTCTTTCAGCTTCTAGCTGTAGCTGGAGTTTTCTCTCCTCAGCTTCTGATTCCCTTTTTTGTTTTTCCATTTCCATTTGGAATCTTTTTTCATCCACCTGCATCTGCAGTTTCTTTTGTTCAGCTTCCATTGCTTTATCATATCGAGCAGTTGCAAATTCTTCTAACTTATCACCAGTCTTCCCAAGCAATTTACCCTGCTCAATAAAGTGCTCAAATGTAGACATGTTGTCTAACATATGAGTCCAAAACCTGAAATAATTAACTAATTTATTTCAAACCTAAGTGTAACAAGTCTTAATTAAGCACTTGTATATTCACATCACCTTATATTATCCCAGTCTCTGTGGGAAACAAGTCTCCAATCAAAGAACTTGTATATGAAATATCAGCACTCAATTCTTGATCATAAGTGCACTTCTCATTCAATAGTGCACGACACTATTCATCATTCATTTATCATCAGTATAGTAGTAACAGTGCATTAGCATAGCCCATTAACTAATTACTATAACTGTAAACAATGACTATGTAAACACATGCAGAATGTAAACATTGAAAATGTAAACAATACAAACAATGTAAACAATAACAATGTAAACAATAACAAAGATCAGCAACAATACAAAAACTTTCGCAGAAATCAACTAAAAATAAAGCAGAAATTAATGAAATATCACAAAAAATGTGACGATATCTGCGATAGAATTAAACAAAATACATGACACCACAGTGTATAAACAAAAATGTTGTATGAAACTAAATTATAGACAAGAGTAGGCTAACAAACACAAACAAATCAAAACAAAACTAAAGAATGCGAAATAATAACGAAAACAATATTAAAACATGTCATCACAGCTAACATAAATAGCAACAGAAGTCGCTTAGCAAATTCCAGTATTGGAAATTTGCAAACCTTACAGAAAACGCTCACAATAGACGACCTCTATGACGTGGCATAATCTAACGGAGACACCACCCAACCGAGAACCCGCTGAAATATAAACATATAAATATACAAATAACATATAAACATAAAACATATAGAATGAGATGATACACAGAAGACTCAGCAGAAGTATAAGGGCACAGTTTACATACAAACAGGCCACTTAACTTATAGGCTTCCAATCGTAGAACAGCAGAAAAACGGATGTCAATCAACGTCCTAAAGAGCGAAGCTCCAACGATGATGGCACATCTGAACTGCTTCCACTGCTAACACGATGGTACAAGAGCTTCTGACATACTGTGTGTTGAGTTGTTTCGGCACTTGACCTTCTAATCCACAAATAAGTTGATGGAAATCGGTACTTGGCCTTCTTCAGAAAACAACCCGTTTCAACCGGCACTTGACCTTCTCAAAAAACGACAGCACTGGAACCTTGACAGCAGCAACTTGCTTGACTTGCGTAAAAGATAACAGCAGTCCGAGTTATCCGGCAACATGTAACAACGCCGGGTACTGTCAAATTCTTGTTTCCGTCAAAAAATTGAAATTTGACTTTTACCGGGCAACGCCGAGTACTTTGAAAATTTTGAAGATGTTGACTGTATTGAAGAATGTTAATTTCTTGAAGGATGCTGATGAATTCTTGTTGAAAATGAAGTGGGTAAGGGACCCCGTGTTTGCTGGTACCAGAATCAAACCAGCTTATGGCCACCAAATGATGCGTGATGCCATATGATGATGGATGGCATCCGCATGTCTGGTTTTGTGTAGTGTGTAGATGTGTTCAGTCAAAACAATGTTCATGCAACAATAACAGGGCAATCCACATAGGACGTCAGTAAACTCACGACGTATAAAGTCAATGAGTCTTGAAACAGCCGTTGACGTTTTTCTTCATTATTTATTGTGGACGCCACAGTGACAAAATGGTTACGCAAATGTGTAGGCACATCAAACAGTCATTATCACAGCAACATTCAATACAGCAATAAACGGTAGACAGCATTACAATGATGAGTCAGATGCATGTTATATTTCAAAGTGCTGTAAATGTAGTCAGGTGGAAAACTCCATCCTTTTCTATAACAGCCAGGAGATAACCAGATGTATGAGATCAGTTCACTCTCCTTAGTTTGACTTCAGCAAGACAGACACGTCTGCCGAAGTATAAATAATGTCCTCAAAAATATCCTCTAGATAATAAAGGTTTTCCAAACCTAGTTCATTTAACAGAGTAGCAAGTAATGGTCCTTGGTACCTGCATCAACCGATGCAGTACAATGCAGCGACATGTGAGCTGGGAAAAAACATCTCGTGACGACGACTTTCGCAGACAGGCTATGAATCGAAATCGCTCACGACCCAAAATCAATCATATCAATAGTGACTTGGGTGTCACCCCTGACACCCATCTTTCCTACCCTCTTTCCCCTGGTTAACACCATGACAGTTGTGAGAGACTGCCATTTTGGGACAGAGGGGAATATATGTACACACGGTTGAAATGAAGCATAATGGGCCATGTGACTGCTTCCATCCAGAAGTCTATTGGTCAGGCAAACGATTGAAGTCACCCACATTGATACTGCCTGAATTCAGAGATGAGTAATAAGGGTTACATTAGAATTTTGTTTGTTCACATTTCTAAATATGTTGTTATGGCTTGATTGTGTTTGTTATGTGTGGCATTAGGGTTTTTCCAGATTTTATTATGTGTCAAACAGCTGGAAACATGGTTAGGTTTAGTGTTAGGGATCTGGGTTTATAGCTAGGTTTAGGTTTTGACTTAGATTTAGGGTGAAGTTTTAGGCTTAGGGTGAAGTTTTAGGCTTAATGTCAGCTTTTGGTTTGGTTTTAGTATTAGGTTTAAGCTTAGGATTTAGGGTTTGGTTTTAGGTTAGTTTTAGGGTTTTTGGTCAGGGTTTAGGTTTTGATTTAGTTTTAGTGTTAAATTTAGGGCTAGGTTTGGGGTTATGGTTTGGGTTTTGGGTTAGTTTTACGGTGAGCATTTAGGGTTAAGCTTAGTGTTAGGTTTAGGGTGGCTTAGTGTTTAGGGTCAATTTTAGGTTCAGTTTTAAGGTGAGGTTTAGAAAAAGGTTTAGGGTGGGTTTAGTTTTAGGGTAGGTTTTGGATTATGATTTAATTTTTAGATGTGGTTTATGTAATGTTATGATGTTATAAGCGTTACTACGTCATTTTCACAAGCACACATAAGTTTCACAATGCACACACTAAAACGTGATCAGTTTGCTGCCATCTTTATTTACAGAATATTCGTACATGTGTAGTTTCATATCCTAATGTATTATATTACAATGTGTAGTTTCGTATTTTAATGTATTATATTACAATTATATTACATCCCCCCTTTTTTGAAAAAAAAAATGTGTGCAAACATTTTCACTGAAAAGGAATAACACGTACTTATGATAACTCGCAGCAAAACTAACAATGCCAATATAGTCATAGAATGTTCACTCGAGAACAAGAATCAACTTGCATGAAACTATGTTTGGGTAAAACTATTACACGAAATGTTTCCTGTGAGAAAGGATAAGTATGTGTAATGTTCAGTGTGAGCATATATGTCACTGTCTGTATCGGCTGGGAGGTGTCACTGTACGGCCAGAACGAGTGGTGTAAAGGGCGGGTGGTTCTATGGAAGTTCCTGGTTTAGCTTGAGTTGGTTGTGATTTCGTCCTTGGTGGTTGTTGGTTTTGTGGGGTACCAAGGTCTGGAGTTACTGCATTGCCTGTTGAAAGCATGGGAATTCTCTTCTCTGTTGTATTCTGTGGGATTTCTCTGATGTCCACTCTGTTTCGCCTCAGGAGGTTGTTGCTGCTGTCTGGTCATAAGGTATAGCTCCTGGGTTCAAAGTTTATTGAAATGATTGTTGCTTTTGACCATGTGCCATTGTTGTGGTTGTAGGTAGTCACATGCTGACCAGGATATAATGGTGGTAAGTCTTTAGCACATTTGTCATAGTTGGACTTCTGAACCTGCTGACGATGCTGAAGTTGATCATATGTGCTGTCTTTATGTTGTGGACGGAAGTGGACCTTAGATGGTAGAAGGTCTTTAATTCTTCTATCAAACATGAGTTCTGCTGGACTGTCAATCTTACTGTCTATTGGTGTTGTTCTCCATCTCAAGAGTGCTAGGTGTACATCCTCTGTTCTTGTTTTCTTCATGACTGACTTGATAGTTTGTATTTGTCTCTCAATGAAACCATTAGATTTAGGGTATCTAGGCGATGATGTGTGTTTGATCTTCCAGTCCTTAGTGAAATTTCTGTATGCTTGACCTGAGAAATGTGGACCGTTGTCAAATCTAATTTTTTCTGGGATGCCAAATATGCTGCAATACTTCTTTGTAATGTCTGCAATAACAGCTGATGGTGAGGGTTGTGGAAGTTTCTCAATGATGGGAAATTTGCTGTAATAATCAGCAATGATAAGGTAGTCATTACTGTCGATGGAGAAAATATCAGTCCCTATGATGCTCCAAGGGCTCAATGGTATGTCTGACGGTATGAGAGGTTTTCTGCACTGCCTATTGGCATGTTCTTTGCAAATTGAACAGTTTTTACATAGTGTTTCTATGTCCTTGTTTATCTGTGGCCAGTAAACATCTTTCTTTGCTCTCAGTTGTGTCTTCACAATACCAAGGTGACTATTATGGAGCTGTTTAAGGATGATATCACGTTGTGTTTCTGGTATAATAATGCGATCTCCTTTAAGGATCAGACCATCTTCGATGCTTAACTTGTCCCTCATAGAGTAGTATGGACGGATGTGTGTTGGAACTTCCCTGATAGAGCTTGGCCATCCATGGTATATCAGTTCTTTGAGAGAGTTAAGAATAGGATCTCTCATTGTGTCTTCTCTGATGTGTTCAAGCCGATTATCACTAAACTTGACAAAATCAACTTTAATGTTTGGGGTAAGATCTTGTTAGGGTTTGGTAGTCTGCTGAGAGCATCTGCAAGATCTATATCCTCTCCTGGGATATACTGAATATTAAAATCATAACCTTGTGTTTCCAATAATAGAGCTTGTAGTCGTGGTGGTGCTGAAGCTATTTGTTTTTTATGAATCATCTCAAGTGGCTTGTGATCTGAGAGAATTGTAAATGGGCGGTTGAAAAGAAATGTGTGGAAGCGTTTGATTCCAAAACGTACAGCTAGCAATTCTCTTTCAATGTTTGCAAGTTTCTTTTCGCCAGAACTTAATGATTTGCTTGCATAAGCTACAGGACGAAGTTCTTTGGCATAGTGTCCTTCAGGAATTTTGTCTGGTTGCAAAAGTGCTGCTCCTAGGCCTTTCAGACTAGAATCAACCATGAGAAAAGTAGGTGCTTGAATATCATAGTATTTCAAGCATGCATCAGATGATATGAGGGTCTTCAAATGGTTGAATATGTGTTGATAGTCTTCTGACCATTCATACGGAGTTTCATTCTGTAGTAGAGATCGCAAAAGTTCTGCAGCAGCTGACAAATTTGGTATGAATTGTGCTATAGTCCGTTCGGAAATTCATGCCCACAGAACGTGTCAATTTTCTCCAAAACTGTTTGTTGTATGGACATGAATTTTTGCATACAGTCTTAGATTTTCCATGCAGTTATTAATATATTTTTTGCCCTTACAAAACTCATGTCATGTTCGAATTTTCTTCTTTACGTTATATAAAAAAACTCTTACCGTTGTCTGGGTTAATTTTTCTTAGTTTTACAGGAAAGTTACAAGATCCGTTCAAAAATATTTTTTTGTTTTGTTTGAATTAGTGTAGTGACTACATGTCCGCACGAGTGCGCACCTATTGTACACAGTTGCGAGTAACTAATTCAAACAAAAAAAAATATTTTTGAACGGATCTTGTACCTTTCCTGTAAAACTACTAAAAATTAACCCAGACAACAGTAAGAGTTTTTTATATAACGTAAAGAAGAAAATTCGAACATGACATGAGTTTTGTAAGGGCAAAAAATATATTAATAACTGCATGGAAAATCTAAGACTGCATGCAAAAATTCATGTCCAAACAACAAACAGTTTTGGAGAAAATTGACGCTTTCTGTGGGCACGAATTTCCGAACGGACTATACATGCATCAAGTTAATCAAGTTACGGTCATGTTCTTGTTCTGACCTGCTGCATACTACAATGTCATCCGCAATAGCCACTGTGCCAGAACATTGCTCAACAATGTTGTCAATCTTCTGTTGAAAGATGTCTTGTGATACATTCAAACCAAATGGCAGTCTCTTGAAACAATATCTGCCGAATGGTGTTCCAAAAGTTGTAAGGAGTTGACTTTCCTCTGCTATCTCAACACTCCAGTATCCGTGTACAGCATCTAGTTTAGAAAAATATCTGGCATTGTGGAATCTGTGAGTTATCTCTTCCACCGTATGCATTTTGTGTGGACAGCACTTTAGACTTGTTTAAATGTTTTGGGTCAAGGCAAACCCGAAGAGAACCATCCTGTTTCAAAACAGTTGTGATACTACTACACCAATCAGAATGCTCTTCAACCTTTCTAATGATGTCATTCTGCACCATCTTTTCTAGTTCTGTGGCAAGTTTCTGTTTAACATGTAAAGGATACTTTCTAGGTGGGTCTATCTTTGGTTCAGCGTTGTCTTTTAAAAAAAACCTTGCCTTTCCCGGAAGTTTGCCTATTCTGTCAAACTGTTCTGGGAATCGCTGTTTAAGGTCATCTACTCCAGTGATGCGTAGAGTAAGATGTTCTTTTTTGTCAGCTTTAATGTTGTTAATAGTTACCACACTCAGCTCTTCGCACATTGGTAAACCCAAAATTGCAGGTCCTTCAACATCTACCAAGTAAAATGTTGACGATGTCCATTCAGAGTCTCTGTATGAACATTCAAGTGTTACTGCTCCAAAACAGTCTATATTTGTTCCATTGTAAGCTCTTAGCTTTGTCTTGCCATTCCTACTTTTTACATCCCTTGTGGGAAATCCTTGCTCATCCACCTTGTCAGGCATGATCTGCCTGAATATTCTTAAGGGTAAAGTGTTTCCTTGGGCACCTGTGTCTATCTTGAAACGAATATATCTTTCTTTGTGCATTTTAATCCCTGGTATTCTGAATTGTACCTTGCAGAAAGCCTGCGTTCTCTTCGATTCGTTACTGAAAGTTAGTACCTTCACAATATCAAAAGTGGAAGGATCACTTTCTTCACTGGAGTCAAAGTCCTCAGTCATTATAGAATGTGTTTGTTTTGATGACTCTCTGCTGTGAATTTTGTATTGAGCACTGTCTTGTTTCCTCTTGAAACAAAATTTTGTCCAGTGGCCCCTCTTTCTGCAGTAATGACATGTAGAGTCTTTAGCTGGACAGTGGTTTTGTATGTGGTTTAGGCCACAACATTTACACATAGCACCTCTGCTTGTGTTGTGTTTTCCTTGTTGCTTAATACCAGTTGCTTTGTTGTGTTTAGGTTTATAGCTTTTTACTGCATCCACCTGGGCTGCTACTGTACCTTGCTGAATTTGTATAATGTTTAGTGTTTGTGCCTCGTGTTTCCTGCCTTCATCCAGAAGTTGTTGTAAAGTTAGTGTATCACTCAGGCTCAGTAGCCATTTCTGGAACTCTGGCATTGGTGTGCTAAGAAGGATCTGTTCAATAATTCGCTCTTTTTCTTCTTCTTTGCTAAATTTACATACACTTGTTTTCTCCTTAATGTGAGTGAAGAAATCATCTAGACTTTCATCAGGTTTCTGTCGCAGGTGGTGAAGTTCTAATCTTGCCGCTCTAAAGTTTGTGTGCTTTATGATCAGACGTTTTTCAAATTCGTCCAAAATGGCTACGGGGTTGGTCGCCGACTCAACGGGCATGGCGGTAGCAAAACTATTGTAAATTTTCAAACCTTCATCGTCCAATGCTTCTAGAATATATGGAGTTAAGGCTTGACCTTCCTGACCAGTGGTCTTGGAATAGAGATCTATGCGTTGGCACCATAATAGGAAAGCTTCACTTTTATCATCTCAACCGGCAAATCGCATTTGGGGTGTGCTGCGGTAGTGTTTAGCCACCATGGTTGACCTCAACGACGAAAGTTAGCCGAACAAACTGTACTAACGTGTTATCTTGTAGCTTTTTGCATCAGTCCGGTATCGACCGCTGCCACCATGTAATGTTATGATGTGTGTATATAAGCGTTACTACGTCATCTTCACAAGCACACATAAGTTTCACAATGCACACACTAAAACATGATCAGTTTGCTGCCATCTTTATTTACAGAATATTCGTACATGTGTAGTTTCGTATCCTAATGTATTATATTACAATGTGTAGTTTCGTATTTTAATGTATTATATTACAATTATATTACAGTTTAGGGTTATTTTAAGTGTATGATAAGGATTTAGGTTTAGTTTTAGTTTAAGCTTAGGTGTTAGGTTAAGGTTGAGGGTTCATGTTTTTTTAGGTTCAAGGGATGTTTAGATGTATGGTTTAGTTTTAAGATGAGGTTTACAGTTGGCTTTAGTATAAAGAAACCAAAATACTCTGAACAATTTCTTCACACTCAGGCAATTTTTGGTTCTTTAGCTGCATTTCTGATTCTCTGTTGTGGCTTAATGGATTTTGTCTGTCCCAGTACTTCAGATTCAATAATGCAGGTTCTTCTGGGGTTTCAGAGGGTGGCAGGGTTTGCTTCCCTAGACTCAGCACACATCACCAACATGGGTGGAGTAAATGGCCCTCATGAATTCTGCTTATAATTACTGACTAGACTGGATAAGACTCACGTTAGTCACCTGGTAGGGTCACTTGCTAAGTTCACCTGGTAGGATAACCTGATAGGACAGGATGATCAAACAACTGAAGTCCAATTGGTGTTCTTGCAAGTGAAATCATCTCTCATGTCTACTGGATGCTAACTATCCTTGAGAAATCCATGAAAACATCCATAGCTATAAATAGCTAGGTGACCAGTTTTAGCAGCAGCTCTTCACTTGATCAGGTACTACAGATAATAGCCTTCCAATTTTCCTTACTTAGTCGTTCCCTTTCTACCCTGAGGTGTAGAGATTCACCAGAGAGCATGCCATTCTATCATATCAGATGTCTTTCTCCTGGCCTGGTTCCAATCTTGTCCTCGGTCCTTCAGAGATTGTCTAATGTTGTCCTTCCACCAGACTCTGGGTCGTCCTGGACTTCTGAATCCTAGGAACATAGGTGGAGCAGTATACAGCCTTCCTTTGTCTTCTTGGCAACTTCTCTTTAGCAGAGGATTCCTCGATTTATTGGCTGAAAAAAGTCTCCCAGCTGCTGCTCTTCGGGTAGCCAACTCTTCTTTGATGCCTCCCTTCCAGTCTATGACAGCTCCAAGGTATTTAAAGTGGTTGACCTGCTCCAGGACCTGTTCTCCCAACATAACCTGATGCCTTCTTCCCTCTTGTGATATCACCATGGTTTTTGATTTGGAGCTGCTGATGACCATCACTCTCTTCTCCAGCTCTTCCATCAAGACTTTCAGGTTGGACTGAAGATATGCTTCTGATTTAGCAATCAGGGCAATATCATTGGCAAATGTCAGCTATGACATGCAAACCTGTCTCATCTTGCAGTACCCCACTGAATAGACTCTTGTCCTCTCCTTACATGCTTTGATGACATCGTACATGGTGATTATGAAGAGATAAGATGACAGAATACCACCCTTTCTCCCACCCTGCAGACAAGGCCAAACAATCTTAGTTGGGACTGTTCTATTTAGGTCTGCAGGGGTTGGGTTTTTAGGCCTTGATGTATCATCTAGTTGTGGACCATGTCTCTTCTTGTTACTATAACCATCTTCCTCAGATACCTCAATTCTGAGGTTTTGGATCTGGCTTTTGAGGATTCTAGTCACTGCCATACATTATGACTGGGACATAGGTGAAGCGGTATATAACCATCTTCGTCTTCTTACCAACTTCTCTTTTGCTGAGGAATCCTTGATTTCTGGCCTGAAAAAAGTCTCCCAGCTGCTGCTCTCTGAGTAGCCAACCCCTCTTTGATGCCTCCCCTCTGGCCTATGACAGCTCCGAGGTATCCAAAGTGGTCGACCTTCTCCAGGACCCGCATTTCCAGCTCAACCTGACACTTTCTTTCCTCTTGTGATATCAAAATGGGTTTTGTTTTAGAGCTGCTTATGACCATTCTTCTCCAGCTCTTCCTTCCAAACCTGCAGGCTGGACTGGAGATGTGCCTCTGATTTAGCAATCATGGTAACATCATCAGCAAATGCCAGCTCTGAAATACCGACCTGTCTCATCTTCCAGCACCCCACCGAACACTCTCCTGTCCTCTCCCAACATGCCTTGATGACATCGTCCATAAGGAGTATGAAAAGATAAGGTGACAGGATATCACCTTGTCTATCAATAGTGGTGGTCCTGATATCTTCTGACATAGTTTGCCGTCCTCAAGACTTGTAGAAGCTCTGTATAGCATGAATCAGAGGTGCTGGAATGTTCTTCATTGCCAAACAGTCCCAAAGTTTGCTCCAGCGGACCCAGTCAAATGCCTTTGCCAGATCTAAGAAACAAAGATGGCTCTCTTATACTCAAGGGCCTTTTCACTCAGCTGTCTGAGTGTGAAGGTGAGGTCTGCCTTGCTTGTCCTTTATAAATTTAAGAAAGAGGGCACTGTTTTTCCTTCCTCTTCTTCGTTAGGGTCATATAGAACAATTTCTGGTTTTCTTGTGTATCTTTTTCTAGCTTTTCTCTAAATTCTTCCTAGGACTTCTGTTTTTGCTGCTAGCACCTTGTTCTTTGTGTCTGTTCTGAGTATCACATATTCTCTATTTTTCTTGTTGTGTTTTTAGCTCCTAAGTATTGTTTCCATGCCTTTTTCTTTTTAACTTCCTCTGTCCACCAAGGTGTCCTCTTTCTATTGTTCACAAGTCAGACTTCAAAACATGCTTCTGCTGCAGCTGTCTTTATGATGTCCTTGAATTTAAGCCAGAGGGTTTCTAGGTCATCATGTTGTTCTTCTATGTTTCTCACTGCTGCAGCAATAAGCCCCTGAAACTTAACTTCTGGCTCTCATAGCTTGTAGGTCTTAATGCTCATTTCTCTTGTTCATTTACCTAGTTTCTTGCATAATGTTAAGCAGCTCCTAGGCCGAGCAACTCTTTCAAAACTGTTCTGTTTACTTTGATGCTGCATTCTGGGGAAGTCATTTTCTTCTTGATGACCTTTACTCCTGTCTTTTTGATATTAGGGCTAAGGCTTTTATTCTCACTTTCTTTCACTATTGTATCAACCATTTCCTGCAGCTCCTTTTCACTTATTGCTATTAAGATTGTATCATTAGCATGCCTCAAATTATTTATATTATGTCCACCCACTGATATTCCTGGCATGTCCACAATGGATCTCATTATATTTTCACTGCACAGATTGTGCACAGCACACATCCCTGTCTAACAACCATTTTTGTCACCTGCTGAAATGTTCCTATTTGGCTGCTAATTCTTATAGCTGCTGTTTGTTGCCAATACATGATCTTTATTATTCTCAGGACCTTACCATCGATGTTTGTGATTCCTAATATTTAAAAAATTTCCTCAACTTTCACTTTGTCAAAGGCCTTAATGTAGTCCATAAAGCATAAATAGGGATCTTTTTGTTTACTTCTATGGCCCTTTCGATTAGTGTTCTTATAATATATATGGTGATGTTTGTGTCTTTACCTTCTACAAATCCACACTGTTCATCAATGATGTATGGTTCTATTCTGTTTCTCATTCTTACTTACTTAGTCGTTCCCCTACTACCATGAGGTATAGAGGTTTGGAAGAGAGAGCACTAGACTATCCTATTGGCTGTCTTCCTCCTGGCCTGGTTCCATTCTAGTCCTCGGTCCTTCAAAGATTGTCTAATGTTGTCCTCCCAGCGGAATCTGGGTTGTCCTGGGGGTCTGGATCCCTGGCTCTTTGTTTCCCATGCTTGTCATGGTAGCCAATCTTCTCCCATTCTGCAGACATGGCCAAACCATCTTAGCTGGGACTGTTCTACTTGGGTCTGCAGGAGGTGGGATTTTAGGCCTTGACATATCGTCTGGTTGCGGACCATGTCTCTTCTTGTTACTTCAACCACCTTCCTCAGATACCTCATTTCTGAGGTTTGGATCTGGCTTTTGTGGGTTGTAGTCATTGCCCATGACTCACATCCATATGTCAAGACTGGGACATAGGTGGAACGGTATACAGCCATCTTCGTTTTCTTACCAACCTCTCTCTTGCTAAGGAATCCTCAATTTATGGCCTGCAAAAGTCTCCCAGCTGCTGCTTTTCGAGTGACCAACTCTTCTTTGATGCCTCCCTTTCGGTCTATAATAGCTCCGAGATATTTAAAGTGGTCGACCTGCTCCAGGACCTGTTCTCCCAGCTTAATCTGATGTCTTTTTTCTTCTCGTGATATCACTATGGATTTTGTTTTAGAGCTGCTTATGACCATCCCTCTCTTCTCCAGCTCTTCCTTCCAGACTTGCAGGTTGGATTGGCGATGTGGCTCTGATTTAGCAATCAGGGCAACATCATCAGCAAATGCCAGCTCTGAAATACAGACTTGTCTCATCTTCCAGTACCCCACTGAATACTTTCTTGCTCTCTCCTTACATGCCTTGATAACATCGTCCATGAGGAGTATGAAAAGATAAGGTGACAGGATATCACCTTGTCTTACACCAGTGGTGGTCCTGAACTCTTCTGACTTATGGTTTGCTGTCCTCACATAATTTCTGCAAGACTTGTAGAAGCTCTGTATAGCATGAATCAGAGGTGCTGGAATGTTCTTCCTTGCCAAACAGTCCCAAAGTTTGCTCCAGGGGACCCTGTCAAACACCTTTTCCAGATCTATGAAACAAAGATGGATCTCACTCTTATACTCAAGAGCCTTTTCACTCAGCTGTCTGAGTGTGAAGATTAGGTCTTGAGTACTTCAGTTTGCTCGAAATCCGCACTGGATCTCATCCAATTGTGGCTCAGCAAGGCGTCGGAGATTCTCTGCTCTTGGATTCTAGAGTAGATTTTACCAAGGACACTGAGAAGGGATATGCCTCTGTGGTTTCCACATTGTCGATTGTCACCTTTTTTGAAAATTGGTGTTATGATGGCAATCTCCCAATCCTTTGGTATGGTCTTGTTGCACCATGCTGCCTGTAGGACCCTTTAGAGTAATAGGTCACCTGATGCTCCCATATACTTAACCATTTCTGGTGTTATACCATCATGCCCTGCTGCTTTGCCCATCTTGATTTTCTCCAGTGCTGCCTTCAGTTCTTCCATCTTTATGTCATCTTCATCACCATTGGTTTCTTCTTCTGTGCTAGTGGTTATCATTTCTGATGCTTGACCTTGCTCACCATCTAGGAGTTCTGAGAAATATTCTTTACTTTACTTCCTTCGGGGCAGTGAGTAATTTGCCTTGCTTGTCCTTTATAAATTTGAGAGGGCATTGTTTTTCCTTCCTCGTTCTTTAGGGTCTTATAGAACAATTTCTGGTTTTCTTGCGCATCTTTTTCTAGCTTTTCTTCAAATTCTTCAAGTCAACCTGCATCAGCCAAAGACAAGTTCAGACTCTCGGTGATGTCCTGGGTCCACCGTCATCTAGGTCAACCCCTTCCCCTTTTTCCAGGGACCATGCCTTCCATCACTATTTTTTCCAGACTATTATGTCCTTTTATATGACCGAAAAATTTCAGCTTCCTTATTGCGATGGTATTTAGGAGCAAATGTTCCTGTACGTTTAGTGAGTGCAGTACTTCTCTGTTGGTCTTTTTTTCTGTCCAGGGTATTCTCAACATCCTTCTGTAGCATTTCATTTCGAATGATGTAACCTTTTTCGCAACTGTTTTATTGAGTGTCCAAGTCTTGCAGCTGTATGTTGCTACTGGGAATATACATGCTCTGATCAGTTGTAACTTTGTTTCTTTTATTACATATACAATAATTTAACAGATTTCTGTTAGTTTAACTCACTTTGGCTGTATCAAGATTTTTATCAAGAATTAAAAGGAAAACTCACGTCAAAATCTGTATTTATTTCCTGTTTTATTTTCTGATCTATGAATGGGGTCTTCTTTTCCATATTTTTTACAATCTGAAAAGAGACAGTAATTATGTGAGAAGAAATCCTACACAATCAGTGACATGTTGGGGTGTCTTGAGAAACTGGTATACTACTATTAAAAGAATAATCATTTGTAAAGGTGAAATATACTACTCGTCAAAAGTCAAGGGCCACCCTATTATTTTCAATACACTTTTATATAAGGGTATAAAATGATTAAATGAAGCAAGTTTTTAGTAAAAATGGGTGCAATATCTTCCTCCGACAGTCCTCTATGCACGTTAAGCATAAAAACAACTCACCGACAACCATGGTGATTACGTGCAATTTGGTTTGCTGACCATAAATTCACATTTTTAATCTGTTTTTTCAAACTTCCGTACAACCAAACAGGCAAAGTAATTGTGCTGATTGACATTCCACGTGCAGTGGCGACTTTTCGTGAACAGAGTTCACTCTTAATTTGTTTTACAATCAGCAGACTTAGGGTAGTTTCATCACTTGCAAAAACCATGACAACGAGAAGAAGTCTTGACACCTTACAAAGAATGAGGGCTATAGCGTGGGTTGAAAGTGGTTTATCTGTCCGTGAGGTTGCTAGACGGCTTGCAGTGTCACACTCTACTATCCAAAGAATTTTGGAGAGATTTCAGGCCACAGGAAGTGTGGAGGATCGCCACCAGCCAGGTCGCCCTAGATGCACCAATAGACATGATGACCGGTACCTCTTGTTGTCAGCCCTACGCCATCGAACAGTGACTTGTTCCACTCTAAGATGTCAGCTGAGACAAACTGTAAACGTTAATGTCAGTCAAAGCACCATTCGCAGACGTTTACATGAATTTGGACTGGCTGCTTGACGTCCTGCAATCAGAATCCCTCTTACTCCTGCTCATCGCAGAGCCCGTGTTGCTTGGTGTCGCAAGCACATCTGATGGACAAGGCAACAATGGAGTCAAGTTCTCTTCACTGATGAATCTCGCTTCACTGTGTCATTCAATGATGGCAGGATTCGAGTTTGGAGATGACCAGGAGAGCGATTTACTGATGACACAATTCGAGAGGTGGATCGTTATGGTAGGGGTTCTGTCATGTCTGGGGAGGCTTCTACAGACACGGCAGGACCCCACTCTACATCATCCAAGGCAACTTGACTGGCCCAAGATACCAGAATGAAATCTTGAGACCAATTGTTCAGCCTGCTCTGGAGGCCATAGGTGGTAATGCCATCCTCCAAGATGTTAACGCTTGACCCCATCGAGCTCGTGTGGTGAATGAGTTTATTCAGCAACATGGGATCATCAGGATGGCATGGCCAGCTCATTCACCTGACCTTTCTCCGATTGAGCACCTCTGGGATGTCCTTGGTCGAAGATTGTCAACAAATCACCCCCTGCCAATGGATGTTGCACAGCTGACTGCATTTCTGCTTCAGGAATGGCAAGCTGTTCCTCAGGATACTCTTCGGACCCTTGTGGACTCGGTGCGTCTGCGCTGTCTTGAATGCCTTGCTGCAAATGGTGGTCATACCCGATTTTGAAATGTCTATTTATCCAATATATATTAAGTGACTTTTGAAAAGGTGGGTGACACACTTCACAGCTTCATTGCGTTTGAATGTGTGTTTCCATTTCTTTACGTGACATGTCAATTTGGTACTCAATAAATGCCGTTTTGACTAATACCAATTATGTTTATATCAGATTTGTTTTATGGTATCAACCAAGGTTTTTCTAAGTGGCCCTTGACTTTTGACGAGTAGTATATTACAGAATGAAAATTTAGTGAACAGTTATGTGTGTCTGAAGGTATATATGCCTGTGATATCATATACAGAGAAAATTCCAGTTTAACAATCTGTGCCATGTTGATGCTTCTCAGTGATTCAGAGCTTTCAAATGTATGATAAATCAGTCAAAAAACCCTGGAGCTCACATACTGATACCTCTACAGAGATATTATACAAACTACTCTGGGAGAGAGATGAAATACCAGCAGAATGGAAGGAAGGTTATCCGGTCAAGCTGCCTAAGAATTACAAGAGTGCACAAATTACAGAGGAATAATGTTACTATCAGTGCTAGGAAAAATAATAACAGGATCATCCTTGAGAGATTAAAAGAGTCCAGACAGGTAACAAGCCGGTTTTTTGACAAAACAGATCCTGTACAGACCAGATAGCCACTTACTTACTTACTTAGTCGTTCCCCTTCTACCGTGAGGTGTAGAGGTTTGGAAGAGAGAGCGCCAGACCATTCTATCAGCTGTCTTCTTCCTGGCCTGGTTCCATTCTAGTCCTCGGTCCTTCAAAGATTGTCTAATGTTGTCCTCCAAGCGAACTCTGGGTCGTCCTGGAGGTCTGGATCCCTGGCTCTTTGTTTCCCATGCTTGTCGTGGTAGCTGATCTTCTCCCATTCTGCAGACATGGCCAAACCATCTTAGTTGGGACTGTTCTATTTGGGTCTGCAGCGGATGGGATTTCAGGCCTTGACGGATCGTCTGGTTGCGGACCATGTCTCTTCTTGTTACTTCAACCACTTTCCTCAGATACCTCATTTCTGAGGTTTGGATCTGGCTTTTGTGGGTTGTAGTCATTGCCCACGACTCGCATCCATATGTCAAAACTGGGACATAGGTGGAGCGGTATACAGCCATCTTCGTTTTCTTACCAACCTCTTTCTTGCTGAGGAATCCACGATTTATGGCCTGAAAAAGTCTCCCAGCCGCTGCTTTTTGAGTGGCCAACTCTTCTTTGATGCCTCCCTTTCGGTCTATAATAGCTCCGAGATATTTAAAGTGGTCGACCTGCTCCAGGACCTGTTCTCCCAACTTAATCTGATGTTTTCTTTCTTCTCGTGATATCACCATGGATTTTGTTTTAGAGCTGCTTATGACCATCCCTCTCTTATCCAGCTCTTCCTTCCAGACTTGCAGGTTGGATTGGAGATGTGCCTCTGATTTAGCAATCAGGGCAACATCATCAGCAAATGCCAGCTCCGAAATATAGACCTGTCTCATCTTCCAGTACCCCACTGAATACTTTCTTGCTCTCTCCTTACATGCCTTGATGAAAAGATAAGGTGACAGGATATCACCTTGTCTTACACCAGTGGTGGTCCTGAACTCTTCTGACTTATGGTTTGCTGTCCTCACATAATTTCTGCAAGACTTGTAGAAGCTCTGTATAGCATGAATCAGAGGTGCTGGAATATTCTTCCTTGCCAAACAGTCCCAAAGTTTGCTCCAGGGGACTCTGTCAAACGCCTTTTCCAGATCTATGAAACAAAGATGGATCTCACTCTTATACTCAAGGGCCTTTTCACTCAGCTGTCTGAGTGTGAAGATTAGGTCTTGAGTACTTCGGTTTGCTCGGAATCCGCACTGGACCTCATCCAATTGTGGCTCAGCAAGGCGTCGGAGTCTCTGCTCTAGGATTCTAGAGTAGATTTTACCAGGGACACTGAGAAGGGATATGCCTCTGTGGTTTCCACATTGTCGATTGTCACCCTTTTTGAAAATTGGTGTTATGATGGCAATCTCCCAATCCTTTGGTATGGTCTTGTTGCACCATGCTGCCTGTAGGACCTTTAAGAGTAATAGGTCGCCTGATGCTCCCATGTACTTAACCATTTCTGGTGTTATACCATCATGCCCTGCTGCTTTGCCCATCTTGATTTTCTCTAGTGATGCCCTTAGTTCTTCCATCTTTATGTCATCTTCACCATCATTGGTTTTCTCTTCTGTGCTAGTGGTTATCATTTCTGTTGCTTCACCATGCTCACCATCCAGGAGTTCTGAGAAATATTCTTTCCATCTTTCCATTACTTCCTTCGGGGCAGTAAGCAATTTGCCTTGCTTGTCCTTTATAAATTTGAGAGGGCATTGTTTTTCCTTCCTCATGTTCTTTAGGGTCTTATAGAACAATTTCTGGTTTTCTTGTGCATCTTTTTCTAGCTTTTCTCCAAATTCTTCCCAGGACTTCTGTTTTGCTGCTAGCACTTTGTTCTTTGCTTCTGTTCTGAGTATCACATATTCTCTATATTTTTCCATTTGTCCTGTTGTGTTTTTAGCTCCTAAGTATTGTTTCCATGCCATTTTCTTCTCTCTTATTTTCTCTTTGACTTCCTCTGTCCACCAAGGTGTCCTCTTTCTCTGGTTCCCAAGTCGGACTTCACCGCATGCTTCTGCAGCAGCTGTCTTTATGATATCCTTGAATTTATTCCAGAGGGTTTCCAAGTCATCAGGTCGTTCTTCTGTGTTGCTCACTGCTGTAGCAATAAGCCCCTGATATCTGGTCTTATTTTCTGGCTCTCTCAGCTTGTAGGTCCTAATGCTCATTTCTCCTGCTCGTTTACTTGGTTTCTTGCGTGAGGTTGGGCAGTTCCTAGGCTGAGCAACTCTTTCAGTTGTTCGTTTGATTGTTAGCAGGTAGTGATCACTTCCAATCTCTGGCCCCCTCCAGACTCTTGCATCTCGGACATATCTGAATGAGCTTCTCCGAACAATGGCATAGTCGATCACTGACTTCTCATTCTTGGTTGGTTCACATCTAATGTATGCATGTATGCGCTTATGGGGGAACTTTGTGTTTGTAATGATCAGATTCTGCTCACTGCAGAATCTAAGGAGTCGCTTTCCATTGTCATTGAGAGTATCTTCTCCATATCTTCCGATAACGCCACCCCATCTAGCATGGTCATTTCCAACTCTGGCATTAAAATCTCCGAGCATGATAACTTCATCTAGGCAGTCATCCACTGTCCTTTGAAGCAGCTCGAAGAATTCCTCCTTGACCTCTGCTCTCTCATCCTCATTTGGCCCATACACTATGACCAGGTTGACTATGGTTTCTCCTTCTTTTAGTTTTACAACCATAATGCGCTCCGAGACAAAGTTCCATCCCTTGATACTATCTTTTTGATTTTGGGCCACAATACAACCCACGCCCCCTTTAGCTCTTTCAGATATGGGTACACCACTGTAGAGCAACGTGTTGCCATCGAGATCCATGACTCCTTGTCCTTTTTTCTTTGTTTCCGTTATAGCCAGGATTTCTAGTTTTGCTTTCCTCATCTCTTCCACCAGCTCCTCTTCCTTCCCATTTATACTTCTTGTGTTCCAAGTTCCATAAGTCGTAGTCCGTAGTCCGTTCCAGTTCGTCGCCTTTAGAATCAGTCCGGTTTTCTCTCTTGTATTTCTCGTAATCATAGTTTAAGACAAACAGGTGATTGGCCTGTTGTGCCTTTGCATGGTGGAGGGGCTGCCTCCTTACGGCCTCCATGCAGGCCGCCCTCCTCCTTTTTCATCCGGGCTTGGGACCGGCATGGGCGGAGTTCCAGATAGCCACACTGAGAATAATAGTTGAATAAAGTCCTGAAAGGATTTCACCACTATACAATGGTGTGGACTATATTAGAGGTATTTAACAGTGTAGACAGAGAATCACTTTGGAGATTGATGAGGATTTATAGAGTCCCCTGAAGATCATTAACTTCATCAAGAAAATTTATGAAGACATGACATGCAGAATTCTTCATGGGGGACAACCTACAGAACCCTTTGGGATAAGAACTAGAGTGTGACATGGATGTCTCTCATCTCCATTTCTTTTCTTACTAGCAATAGATTTGTATTTTACCTGTGAACACATAATTTTTTTTAAACAAATGTAACTTATTCCATTTGATAGCTAAGAATCCCAAGCTTCATATAATATAAACAAATGAAAGTCAGTATTTTTAACCAAGATTACAATTTTCTTTTGCACTTTTCTTGAAAACAGATAATTTATAGGTTGGCTATTATTTGTTAAATTTACAAACATGACTTTTGTCTTTTCTCTGTGGACTTTAAGATCCAGTTATTGTGACCTGTCATCAAGTATCCTCAATAGTCCTGCATCTAGTTTCAAGTATGCAGTAGTAAGTCAAGGTCATTATAGTCCAGATCACTGAGTTGTTTCATCAGTTAGAAGAGGAATGGTGGCTAAAGAAGCAACCCTGTCACACTCCATTACTTATTATTTACTTATTTTTTTCTATCCTCTTGCCAGGGGAGGTGAAGCTTGCGTTATTGAGCCAAGTGTGCCTCATGAATTTCTGGGAGCCTGTGCTGTAGTAGGATTTATGTGATGTTGTCTATCCATCTCCCTTTTGGTATTCCCTGTGCTCTGAAACCAGACCTTCTACTGTCGTAGTCTAGTAGTGGTAACTTGGCTGAAATGACAAACAGTGGGCTGTGTTATTCAATACCATCCTAAAAAGTTGCCCATGTCATCAGGGTTGGGATTTAAGTTAGGGTTAAATTTAGGATTCTTAATCCTGACCTTTATTACTGCATTTCTGAATTCATGTTTAAAGCTAATCAAACATGTCCCACTGTTGTTCATCTCAACCTGGTAACTTATAGGCTCCAATCTCATGAGATAACCAAAAGTGAGAGTCTGGTGAGGTTCTAGTAATTCTTATTGAAGATGACATATCAATAGTGACTTGGGTGTCACCCCTGACACCCATCTTTCCTACCCTCTTTCCCCTGGTTAACACCATGACAGTTGTGAGAGACTGCCATTTTGGGACAGAGGGGAATATATGTACACACGGTTGAAATGAAGCATAATGGGCCATGTGACTGCTTCCATCCAGAAGTCTATTGGTCAGGCAAACGATTGAAGTCACCCACATTGATACTGCCTGAATTCAGAGATGAGTAATAAGGGTTACATTAGAATTTTGTTTGTTCACATTTCTAAATATGTTGTTATGGCTTGATTGTGTTTGTTATGTGTGGCATCAGGGTTTTTCCAGATTTTATTATGTGTCAAACAGCTGGAAACATGGTTAGGTTTAGTGTTAGGGATCTGGGTTTATAGCTAGGTTTAGGTTTTGACTTAGATTTAGGGTGAAGTTTTAGGCTTAGGGTGAAGTTTTAGGCTTAATGTCAGCTTTTGGTTTGGTTTTAGTATTAGGTTTAAGCTTAGGATTTAGGGTTTGGTTTTAGGTTAGTTTTAGGGTTTTTGGTCAGGGTTTAGGTTTTGATTTAGTTTTAGTGTTAAATTTAGGGCTAGGTTTGGGGTTATGGTTTGGGTTTTGGGTTAGTTTTACGGTGAGCATTTAGGGTTAAGCTTAGTGTTAGGTTTAGGGTGGCTTAGTGTTTAGGGTCAATTTTAGGTTCAGTTTTAAGGTGAGGTTTAGAAAAAGGTTTAGGGTGGGTTTAGTTTTAGGGTAGGTTTTGGATTATGATTTAATTTTTAGATGTGGTTTATGTAATGTTATGATGTTATAAGCGTTACTACGTCATTTTCACAAGCACACATAAGTTTCACAATGCACACACTAAAACGTGATCAGTTTGCTGCCATCTTTATTTACAGAATATTCGTACATGTGTAGTTTCATATCCTAATGTATTATATTACAATGTGTAGTTTCGTATTTTAATGTATTATATTACAATTATATTACATCCCCCCTTTTTTGAAAAAAAAAATGTGTGCAAACATTTTCACTGAAAAGGAATAACACGTACTTATGATAACTCGCAGCAAAACTAACAATGCCAATATAGTCATAGAATGTTCACTCGAGAACAAGAATCAACTTGCATGAAACTATGTTTGGGTAAAACTATTACACGAAATGTTTCCTGTGAGAAAGGATAAGTATGTGTAATGTTCAGTGTGAGCATATATGTCACTGTCTGTATCGGCTGGGAGGTGTCACTGTACGGCCAGAACGAGTGGTGTAAAGGGCGGGTGGTTCTATGGAAGTTCCTGGTTTAGCTTGAGTTGGTTGTGATTTCGTCCTTGGTGGTTGTTGGTTTTGTGGGGTACCAAGGTCTGGAGTTACTGCATTGCCTGTTGAAAGCATGGGAATTCTCTTCTCTGTTGTATTCTGTGGGATTTCTCTGATGTCCACTCTGTTTCGCCTCAGGAGGTTGTTGCTGCTGTCTGGTCATAAGGTATAGCTCCTGGGTTCAAAGTTTATTGAAATGATTGTTGCTTTTGACCATGTGCCATTGTTGTGGTTGTAGGTAGTCACATGCTGACCAGGATATAATGGTGGTAAGTCTTTAGCACATTTGTCATAGTTGGACTTCTGAACCTGCTGACGATGCTGAAGTTGATCATATGTGCTGTCTCTAATGTTGTGGACGGAAGTGGACCTTAGATGGTAGAAGGTCTTTAATTCTTCTATCAAACATGAGTTCTGCTGGACTGTCAATCTTACTGTCTATTGGTGTTGTTCTCCATCTCAAGAGTGCTAGGTGTACATCCTCTGTTCTTGTTTTCTTCATGACTGACTTGATAGTTTGTATTTGTCTCTCAATGAAACCATTAGATTTAGGGTATCTAGGCGATGATGTGTGTTTGATCTTCCAGTCCTTAGTGAAATTTCTGTATGCTTGACCTGAGAAATGTGGACCGTTGTCAAATCTAATTTTTTCTGGGATGCCAAATATGCTGCAATACTTCTTTGTAATGTCTGCAATAACAGCTGATGGTGAGGGTTGTGGAAGTTTCTCAATGATGGGAAATTTGCTGTAATAATCAGCAATGATAAGGTAGTCATTACTGTCGATGGAGAAAATATCAGTCCCTATGATGCTCCAAGGGCTCAATGGTATGTCTGACGGTATGAGAGGTTTTCTGCACTGCCTATTGGCATGTTCTTTGCAAATTGAACAGTTTTTTACATAGTGTTTCTATGTCCTTGTTTATCTGTGGCCAGTAAACATCTTTCTTTGCTCTCAGTTGTGTCTTCACAATACCAAGGTGACTATTATGGAGCTGTTTAAGGATGATATCACGTTGTGTTTCTGGTATAATAATGCGATCTCCTTTAAGGATCAGACCATCTTCGATGCTTAACTTGTCCCTCATAGAGTAGTATGGACGGATGTGTGTTGGAACTTCCCTGATAGAGCTTGGCCATCCATGGTATATCAGTTCTTTGAGAGAGTTAAGAATAGGATCTCTCATTGTGTCTTCTCTGATGTGTTCAAGCCGATTATCACTAAACTTGACAAAATCAACTTTAATGTTTGGGGTAAGATCTTGTTAGGGTTTGGTAGTCTGCTGAGAGCATCTGCAAGATCTATATCCTCTCCTGGGATATACTGAATATTAAAATCATAACCTTGTGTTTCCAATAATAGAGCTTGTAGTCGTGGTGGTGCTGAAGCTATTTGTTTTTTTATGAATCATCTCAAGTGGCTTGTGATCTGAGAGAATTGTAAATGGGCGGTTGAAAAGAAATGTGTGGAAGCGTTTGATTCCAAAACGTACAGCTAGCAATTCTCTTTCAATGTTTGCAAGTTTCTTTTCGCCAGAACTTAATGATTTGCTTGCATAAGCTACAGGACGAAGTTCTTTGGCATAGTGTCCTTCAGGAATTTTGTCTGGTTGCATTTTTTTTTTTTTTTTTTTTTTTTTTTGTTTTTTTTTTTTTTTCTGGTGCTCATTTTTTTAATTTTTTGTCCTGCTCCTAGGCCTTTCAGACTAGAATCAACCATGAGAAAAGTAGGTGCTTGAATATCATAGTATTTCAAGCATGCATCAGATGATATGAGGGTCTTCAAATGGTTGAATATGTGTTGATAGTCTTCTGACCATTCATACGGAGTTTCATTCTGTAGTAGAGATCGCAAAAGTTCTGCAGCAGCTGACAAATTTGGTTTATGAATTGTGCTATAGTCCGTTCGGAAATTCATGCCCACAGAACGTGTCAATTTTCTCCAAAACTGTTTGTTGAAATTCATTTTTATACAGAACTTAGATTTTTCAGCCTATAAATATTTTCTTCCAAATAATTTTTTGCATACAGTCTTTAGATTTTCCATGCAGTTATTAATATGGGCGGTTTTTTTGCCCTTACAAAACTCATGTCATGTTTCGAATTTTCTTCTTTACGTTATATAAAAAAAAAACTCTTACCGTTGTCTGGTTGCAAAAATTTTTCTTAGTTTTACCAGGAAAGTTACAAGATCCGTTCAAAAAATATTTTTTTGTTTTGTTTGAATTAGTGAGTGACTACATGTCCGCACGACACAAGTGCTATAGCACCTATTGTACACAGTTGCGAGTAACTAATTCAAAAAAAAAAAAATATTTTTGAACGGATCTTGTATTTTCCTGTAAAATTTTTTTGCCTTACAAAAACTAAAAATTAACCCAGGACAACAGTAAGAGTATTTTTTATATAACGTAAAGAAAGAAAATTCGAACATGACATGAGTTTTGTAAGGTTTTGTAAGGGCAAAAAATATATTAATAACTGCATGGAAAATCTAAGACTGCATGCAAAAATTCATGTCCAAACAACAAATATTTTTGGAGAAAATTGACGCTTTCTGTGGGCACGAATTTCCGAACGGACTATACATGCATCAAGTTAATCAAGTTACGGTCATGTTCTTGTTCTGACCTGCTGCATACTACAATGTCATCCGCAATAGCCACTGTGCCAGAACATTGCTCAACAATGTTGTCAATCTTCTGTTGAAAGATGTCTTGTGATACATTCAAACCAAATGGCAGTCTCTTGAAACAATATCTGCCGAATGGTGTTCCAAAAGTTGTAAGGAGTTGACTTTCCTCTGCTATCTCAACACTCCAGTATCCGTGTACAGCATCTAGTTTAGAAAAATATCTGGCATTGTGGAATCTGTGAGTTATCTCTTCCACCGTATGCATTTTGTGTGGACAGCACTTTAGACTTGTTTAAATGTTTTGGGTCAAGGCAAACCCGAAGAGAACCATCCTGTTTCAAAACAGTTGTGATACTACTACACCAATCAGAATGCTCTTCAACCTTTCTAATGATGTCATTCTGCACCATCTTTTCTAGTTCTGTGGCAAGTTTCTGTTTAACATGTAAAGGATACTTTCTAGGTGGGTCTATCTTTGGTTCAGCGTTGTCTTTTAAAAAAAACCTTGCCTTTCCCGGAAGTTTGCCTATTCTGTCAAACTGTTCTGGGAATCGCTGTTTAAGGTCATCTACTCCAGTGATGCGTAGAGTAAGATGTTCTTTTTTGTCAGCTTTAATGTTGTTAATAGTTACCACACTCAGCTCTTCGCACATTGGTAAACCCAAAATTGCAGGTCCTTCAACATCTACCAAGTAAAATGTTGACGATGTCCATTCAGAGTCTCTGTATGAACATTCAAGTGTTACTGCTCCAAAACAGTCTATATTTGTTCCATTGTAAGCTCTTAGCTTTGTCTTGCCATTCCTACTTTTTACATCCCTTGTGGGAAATCCTTGCTCATCCACCTTGTCAGGCATGATCTGCCTGAATATTCTTAAGGGTAAAGTGTTTCCTTGGGCACCTGTGTCTATCTTGAAACGAATATATCTTTCTTTGTGCATTTTAATCCCTGGTATTCTGAATTGTACCTTGCAGAAAGCCTGCGTTCTCTTCGATTCGTTACTGAAAGTTAGTACCTTCACAATATCAAAAGTGGAAGGATCACTTTCTTCACTGGAGTCAAAGTCCTCAGTCATTATAGAATGTGTTTGTTTTGATGACTCTCTGCTGTGAATTTTGTATTGAGCACTGTCTTGTTTCCTCTTGAAACAAAATTTTGTCCAGTGGCCCCTCTTTCTGCAGTAATGACATGTAGAGTCTTTAGCTGGACAGTGGTTTTGTATGTGGTTTAGGCCACAACATTTACACATAGCACCTCTGCTTGTGTTGTGTTTTCCTTGTTGCTTAATACCAGTTGCTTTGTTGTGTTTAGGTTTATAGCTTTTTACTGCATCCACCTGGGCTGCTACTGTACCTTGCTGAATTTGTATAATGTTTAGTGTTTGTGCCTCGTGTTTCCTGCCTTCATCCAGAAGTTGTTGTAAAGTTAGTGTATCACTCAGGCTCAGTAGCCATTTCTGGAACTCTGGCATTGGTGTGCTAAGAAGGATCTGTTCAATAATTCGCTCTTTTTCTTCTTCTTTGCTAAATTTACATACACTTGTTTTCTCCTTAATGTGAGTGAAGAAATCATCTAGACTTTCATCAGGTTTCTGTCGCAGGTGGTGAAGTTCTAATCTTGCCGCTCTAAAGTTTGTGTGCTTTATGATCAGACGTTTTTCAAATTCGTCCAAAATGGCTACGGGGTTGGTCGCCGACTCAACGGGCATGGCGGTAGCAAAACTATTGTAAATTTTCAAACCTTCATCGTCCAATGCTTCTAGAATATATGGAGTTAAGGCTTGACCTTCCTGACCAGTGGTCTTGGAATAGAGATCTATGCGTTGGCACCATAATAGGAAAGCTTCACTTTTATCATCTCAACCGGCAAATCGCATTTGGGGTGTGCTGCGGTAGTGTTTAGCCACCATGGTTGACCTCAACGACGAAAGTTAGCCGAACAAACTGTACTAACGTGTTATCTTGTAGCTTTTTGCATCAGTCCGGTATCGACCGCTGCCACCATGTAATGTTATGATGTGTGTATATAAGCGTTACTACGTCATCTTCACAAGCACACATAAGTTTCACAATGCACACACTAAAACATGATCAGTTTGCTGCCATCTTTATTTACAGAATATTCGTACATGTGTAGTTTCGTATCCTAATGTATTATATTACAATGTGTAGTTTCGTATTTTAATGTATTATATTACAATTATATTACAGTTTAGGGTTATTTTAAGTGTATGATAAGGATTTAGGTTTAGTTTTAGTTTAAGCTTAGGTGTTAGGTTAAGGTTGAGGGTTCATGTTTTTTTAGGTTCAAGGGATGTTTAGATGTATGGTTTAGTTTTAAGATGAGGTTTACAGTTGGCTTTAGTATAAAGAAACCAAAATACTCTGAACAATTTCTTCACACTCAGGCAATTTTTGGTTCTTTAGCTGCATTTCTGATTCTCTGTTGTGGCTTAATGGATTTTGTCTGTCCCAGTACTTCAGATTCAATAATGCAGGTTCTTCTGGGGTTTCAGAGGGTGGCAGGGTTTGCTTCCCTAGACTCAGCACACATCACCAACATGGGTGGAGTAAATGGCCCTCATGAATTCTGCTTATAATTACTGACTAGACTGGATAAGACTCACGTTAGTCACCTGGTAGGGTCACTTGCTAAGTTCACCTGGTAGGATAACCTGATAGGACAGGATGATCAAACAACTGAAGTCCAATTGGTGTTCTTGCAAGTGAAATCATCTCTCATGTCTACTGGATGCTAACTATCCTTGAGAAATCCATGAAAACATCCATAGCTATAAATAGCTAGGTGACCAGTTTTAGCAGCAGCTCTTCACTTGATCAGGTACTACAGATAATAGCCTTCCAATTTTCCTTACTTAGTCGTTCCCTTTCTACCCTGAGGTGTAGAGATTCACCAGAGAGCATGCCATTCTATCATATCAGATGTCTTTCTCCTGGCCTGGTTCCAATCTTGTCCTCGGTCCTTCAGAGATTGTCTAATGTTGTCCTTCCACCAGACTCTGGGTCGTCCTGGACTTCTGAATCCTAGGAACATAGGTGGAGCAGTATACAGCCTTCCTTTGTCTTCTTGGCAACTTCTCTTTAGCAGAGGATTCCTCGATTTATTGGCTGAAAAAAGTCTCCCAGCTGCTGCTCTTCGGGTAGCCAACTCTTCTTTGATGCCTCCCTTCCAGTCTATGACAGCTCCAAGGTATTTAAAGTGGTTGACCTGCTCCAGGACCTGTTCTCCCAACATAACCTGATGCCTTCTTCCCTCTTGTGATATCACCATGGTTTTTTGATTTGGAGCTGCTGATGACCATCACTCTCTTCTCCAGCTCTTCCATCAAGACTTTCAGGTTGGACTGAAGATATGCTTCTGATTTAGCAATCAGGGCAATATCATTGGCAAATGTCAGCTATGACATGCAAACCTGTCTCATCTTGCAGTACCCCACTGAATAGACTCTTGTCCTCTCCTTACATGCTTTGATGACATCGTACATGGTGATTATGAAGAGATAAGATGACAGAATACCACCCTTTCTCCCACCCTGCAGACAAGGCCAAACAATCTTAGTTGGGACTGTTCTATTTAGGTCTGCAGGGGTTGGGTTTTTAGGCCTTGATGTATCATCTAGTTGTGGACCATGTCTCTTCTTGTTACTATAACCATCTTCCTCAGATACCTCAATTCTGAGGTTTTGGATCTGGCTTTTGAGGATTCTAGTCACTGCCATACATTATGACTGGGACATAGGTGAAGCGGTATATAACCATCTTCGTCTTCTTACCAACTTCTCTTTTGCTGAGGAATCCTTGATTTCTGGCCTGAAAAAAGTCTCCCAGCTGCTGCTCTCTGAGTAGCCAACCCCTCTTTGATGCCTCCCCTCTGGCCTATGACAGCTCCGAGGTATCCAAAGTGGTCGACCTTCTCCAGGACCCGCATTTCCAGCTCAACCTGACACTTTCTTTCCTCTTGTGATATCAAAATGGGTTTTGTTTTAGAGCTGCTTATGACCATTCTTCTCCAGCTCTTCCTTCCAAACCTGCAGGCTGGACTGGAGATGTGCCTCTGATTTAGCAATCATGGTAACATCATCAGCAAATGCCAGCTCTGAAATACCGACCTGTCTCATCTTCCAGCACCCCACCGAACACTCTCCTGTCCTCTCCCAACATGCCTTGATGACATCGTCCATAAGGAGTATGAAAAGATAAGGTGACAGGATATCACCTTGTCTATCAATAGTGGTGGTCCTGATATCTTCTGACATAGTTTGCCGTCCTCAAGACTTGTAGAAGTTCTGTATAGCATGAATCAGAGGTGCTGGAATGTTCTTCATTGCCAAACAGTCCCAAAGTTTGCTCCAGCGGACCCAGTCAAATGCCTTTGCCAGATCTAAGAAACAAAGATGGCTCTCTTATACTCAAGGGCCTTTTCACTCAGCTGTCTGAGTGTGAAGGTGAGGTCTGCCTTGCTTGTCCTTTATAAATTTAAGAAAGAGGGCACTGTTTTTCCTTCCTCTTCTTCGTTAGGGTCATATAGAACAATTTCTGGTTTTCTTGTGTATCTTTTTCTAGCTTTTCTCTAAATTCTTCCTAGGACTTCTGTTTTTGCTGCTAGCACCTTGTTCTTTGTGTCTGTTCTGAGTATCACATATTCTCTATTTTTCTTGTTGTGTTTTTAGCTCCTAAGTATTGTTTCCATGCTTTTTTCTTTTTAACTTCCTCTGTCCACCAAGGTGTCCTCTTTCTATTGTTCCCAAGTCAGACTTCACCACATGCTTCTGCTGCAGCTGTCTTTATGATGTCCTTGAATTTAAGCCAGAGGGTTTCTAGGTCATCATGTTGTTCTTCTATGTTTCTCACTGCTGCAGCAATAAGCCCCTGAAACTTAACTTCTGGCTCTCATAGCTTGTAGGTCTTAATGCTCATTTCTCTTGTTCATTTACCTAGTTTCTTGCATAATGTTAAGCAGTTCCTAGGCCGAGCAAATCTTTCAAAACTGTTCTGTTTACTTTCATGATGCATTCTGGGGAAGTCATTTTCTTCTTGATGACCTTTACTCCTGTCTTTTTGTTATAAGGGCTAAGGCTTTTATTCTCACTTTCTTTCACTATTGTATCAACCATTTCCTGCAGCTCCTTTTCACTTATTGCTATTAAGATTGTATCATTAGCATGCCTCAAATTATTTATATTATGTCCACCCACTGATATTCCTGGCATGTCCACAATGGATCTCATTATATTTTCACTGCACAGATTGTGCACAGCACACATCCCTGTCTAACAACCATTTTTGTCACCTGCTGAAATGTTCCTATTTGGCTGCTAATTCTTATAGCTGCTGTTTGTTGCCAATACATGATCTTTATTATTCTCAGGACCTTACCATCGATGTTTGTGATTCCTAATATTTAAAAAATTTCCTCAACTTTCACTTTGTCAAAGGCCTTAATGTAGTCCATAAAGCATAAATAGGGATCTTTTTGTTTACTTCTATGGCCCTTTCGATTAGTGTTCTTATAATATATATGGTGATGTTTGTGTCTTTACCTTCTACAAATCCACACTGTTCATCAATGATGTATGGTTCTATTCTGTTTCTCATTCTTACTTACTTAGTCGTTCCCCTACTACCATGAGGTATAGAGGTTTGGAAGAGAGAGCGATCCCTGGCTCTTTGTTTCCCATGCTTGTCATGGTAGCCAATCTTCTCCCATTCTGCAGACATGGCCAAACCATCTTAGCTGGGACTGTTCTACTTGGGTCTGCAGGAGGTGGGATTTTAGGCCTTGACATATCGTCTGGTTGCGGACCATGTCTCTTCTTGTTACTTCAACCACCTTCCTCAGATACCTCATTTCTGAGGTTTGGATCTGGCTTTTGTGGGTTGTAGTCATTGCCCATGACTCACATCCATATGTCAAGACTGGGACATAGGTGGAACGGTATACAGCCATCTTCGTTTTCTTACCAACCTCTCTCTTGCTAAGGAATCCTCAATTTATGGCCTGCAAAAGTCTCCCAGCTGCTGCTTTTCGAGTGACCAACTCTTCTTTGATGCCTCCCTTTCGGTCTATAATAGCTCCGAGATATTTAAAGTGGTCGACCTGCTCCAGGACCTGTTCTCCCAGCTTAATCTGATGTCTTTTTTCTTCTCGTGATATCACTATGGATTTTGTTTTAGAGCTGCTTATGACCATCCCTCTCTTCTCCAGCTCTTCCTTCCAGACTTGCAGGTTGGATTGGCGATGTGGCTCTGATTTAGCAATCAGGGCAACATCATCAGCAAATGCCAGCTCTGAAATACAGACTTGTCTCATCTTCCAGTACCCCACTGAATACTTTCTTGCTCTCTCCTTACATGCCTTGATAACATCGTCCATGAGGAGTATGAAAAGATAAGGTGACAGGATATCACCTTGTCTTACACCAGTGGTGGTCCTGAACTCTTCTGACTTATGGTTTGCTGTCCTCACATAATTTCTGCAAGACTTGTAGAAGCTCTGTATAGCATGAATCAGAGGTGCTGGAATGTTCTTCCTTGCCAAACAGTCCCAAAGTTTGCTCCAGGGGACCCTGTCAAACACCTTTTCCAGATCTATGAAACAAAGATGGATCTCACTCTTATACTCAAGAGCCTTTTCACTCAGCTGTCTGAGTGTGAAGATTAGGTCTTGAGTACTTCAGTTTGCTCGAAATCCGCACTGGATCTCATCCAATTGTGGCTCAGCAAGGCGTCGGAGATTCTCTGCTCTTGGATTCTAGAGTAGATTTTACCAAGGACACTGAGAAGGGATATGCCTCTGTGGTTTCCACATTGTCGATTGTCACCTTTTTTGAAAATTGGTGTTATGATGGCAATCTCCCAATCCTTTGGTATGGTCTTGTTGCACCATGCTGCCTGTAGGACCCTTTAGAGTAATAGGTCACCTGATGCTCCCATATACTTAACCATTTCTGGTGTTATACCATCATGCCCTGCTGCTTTGCCCATCTTGATTTTCTCCAGTGCTGCCTTCAGTTCTTCCATCTTTATGTCATCTTCATCACCATTGGTTTCTTCTTCTGTGCTAGTGGTTATCATTTCTGATGCTTGACCTTGCTCACCATCTAGGAGTTCTGAGAAATATTCTTTACTTTACTTCCTTCGGGGCAGTGAGTAATTTGCCTTGCTTGTCCTTTATAAATTTGAGAGGGCATTGTTTTTCCTTCCTCGTTCTTTAGGGTCTTATAGAACAATTTCTGGTTTTCTTGCGCATCTTTTTCTAGCTTTTCTTCAAATTCTTCAAGTCAACCTGCATCAGCCAAAGACAAGTTCAGACTCTCGGTGATGTCCTGGGTCCACCGTCATCTAGGTCAACCCCTTCCCCTTTTTCCAGGGACCATGCCTTCCATCACTATTTTTTCCAGACTATTATGTCCTTTTATATGACCGAAAAATTTCAGCTTCCTTATTGCGATGGTATTTAGGAGCAAATGTTCCTGTACGTTTAGTGAGTGCAGTACTTCTCTGTTGGTCTTTTTTTCTGTCCAGGGTATTCTCAACATCCTTCTGTAGCATTTCATTTCGAATGATGTAACCTTTTTCGCAACTGTTTTATTGAGTGTCCAAGTCTTGCAGCTGTATGTTGCTACTGGGAATATACATGCTCTGATCAGTTGTAACTTTGTTTCTTTTATTACATATACAATAATTTAACAGATTTCTGTTAGTTTAACTCACTTTGGCTGTATCAAGATTTTTATCAAGAATTAAAAGGAAAACTCACGTCAAAATCTGTATTTATTTCCTGTTTTATTTTCTGATCTATGAATGGGGTCTTCTTTTCCATATTTTTTACAATCTGAAAAGAGACAGTAATTATGTGAGAAGAAATCCTACACAATCAGTGACATGTTGGGGTGTCTTGAGAAACTGGTATATACTACTATTAAAAGAATAATCATTTGTAAAGGTGAAATATACTACTCGTCAAAAGTCAAGGGCCACCCTATTATTTTCAATACACTTTTATATAAGGGTATAAAATGATTAAATGAAGCAAGTTTTTAGTAAAAATGGGTGCAATATCTTCCTCCGACAGTCCTCTATGCACGTTAAGCATAAAAACAACTCACCGACAACCATGGTGATTACGTGCAATTTGGTTTGCTGACCATAAATTCACATTTTTAATCTGTTTTTTCAAACTTCCGTACAACCAAACAGGCAAAGTAATTGTGCTGATTGACATTCCACGTGCAGTGGCGACTTTTCGTGAACAGAGTTCACTCTTAATTTGTTTTACAATCAGCAGACTTAGGGTAGTTTCATCACTTGCAAAAACCATGACAACGAAAAGAAGTCTTCCTCTTGTTGTCAGCCCTACGCCATCGAACAGTGACTTGTTCCACTCCAAGATGTCAGCTGAGACAAACTGTAAACGTTAATGTCAGTCAAAGCACCATTCGCAGACGTTTACATGAATTTGGACTGGCTGCTTGACGTCCTGCAGTCAGAATCCCTCTTACTCCTGCTCATCGCAGAGCCCGTGTTGCTTGGTGTCGCAAGCAAATCCGATGGACAAGGCAACAATGGAGTCAAGTTCTCTTCACTGATGAATCTCGCTTCACTGTGTCATTCAATGATGGCAGGATTCGAGTTTGGAGACGACCAGGAGAGCGATTTACTGATGACACAATTCGAGAGGTGGATCGTTATGGTAGGGGTTCTGTCATGGCCTGGGGAGGCTTCTACAGACACAGCAGGACCCCACTCTACATCATCCAAGGCTACTTGACTGGCCAAAGATACCAGAATGAAATCTTGAGACCAATTGTTCAGCTTGCTCTGGAGGCCATAGGTGGTAATGCCATCCTCCAAGATGATAACGCTCGACCCCATCGAGCTCGTGTGGTGAATGAGTTTATTCAGCAACATGGGATCATCAGGATGGCATGGCCAGCTCATTCACCTGACCTTTCTCCGATTGAGCACCTCTGGGATGTCCTTGGTCGAAGATTGTCAACAAATCACCCCCTGCCAATGGATGTTGCACAGCTGACTGCATTTCTGCTTCAGGAATGGCAAGCTGTTCCTCAGGATGCTCTTCGGACCCTTGTGGACTCGATGCGTCTACGCTCTCTTGAATGCCTTGCTGCAAATGGTGGTCATACCCAATTTTGAAATGTTTATTTATCCAATATATATTGAGTGACTTTTGAAAAGGTGGGTGACACACTTCACAGCTTCATTGCATTTGAATGTGTGTTTCCATTTCTTTACGAAACATGTCAATTTGGTACTCAATAAATGTCGTTTTGACTGATACCAATTACGTTTATATCAGATTTGTTTTATGGTATCAACCAAGGTTTTTCTAAGTGGCCCTTGACTTTTGACAAGTAGTATATTACAGAATGAAAATTTAGTGAACAGTTATGTGTGTCTGAAGGTATATATGCCTGTGATATCATATACAGAGAAAATTTCAGTTTAACAATCTGTGCCATGTTGATGCTTCTCAGTGATTCAGAGCTTTCAAATGAATGATAAATCAGTCAAAATACCCTGGAGCTCACATACTGATACCTCTACAGAGATATTATACAAACTACTCTGGGAAAGAGATGAAATACCAGCAGAATGGAAGGAAGGTTATCCGGTCAAGCTGCCTAAGAATTACAAGAGTGCACAAATTACAGAGGAATAATGTTACTATCAGTGCTAGGAAAAATAATAACAGGATCATCCTTGAGAGATTAAAAGAGTCCAGACAGGTAAATGGATTTCACCACTATACAATAGTGTGGACTATATTAGAGGTATTTAACAGTGTAGACAGAGAATCACTTTGGAGATTGATGAGGATTTATAGAGTCCCCTGAAGATCATTAACACATTAACTACCGAATTGAAAAACACACTGTGGCCGAATTAAATTTTTTTCCCATTTTCATCCTGTAGGTGTTTGCACAAAGTAAGCTGTAGTTTTCGTAATTGTTTACAGATTTTTATGAATTACACGTCATTTTAAAGATAAATGAATGCACTATTACAATAAACACCGGTTGTAACTCTAATAGAGGTTGTTGCTTTTTAACGGCCCTCCAATGGCCGAGACTTGCAATTTTTTCACAATTATGACTGCTTGCGCCCCATCTCTATCAAAATCCCAATTTCAATCAATGTGCACACTGTTTTCACTCTTGTCCTCGTCGCTAGATCTATCAGTCAATTGTTGAAACACGTTTATATCCTATTCAGCCGTTAGACGAGTCCCAAGCTTTTAATTAAACCAAATGAAAGTCAGTATTACAATTTTCTTTTGCACTTTTCTTGAAAACAGATAATTTATAGGTTGGCTATTATTTGTTAAATTTACAAACATGACTTTTGTCTTTTCTCTGTGGACTTTAAGATCCAGTTATTGTGACCTGTCATCAAGTATCCTCAGTCCTGCATCTAGTTTCAAGTATGCAGTAGTAAGTCAAGGTCATTATAGTTTAGATCAATGAGCTGTTTCATTAGTTAGAAGAGGAATGGTGGCTAAAGAAGCAACCCTGTCACACTCCATTACTTATTATTTACTTATTTTTTCTATCCACTCTTGCCAGGGGAGGTGAAGCTTGCGTTATTGAGCCAAGTGTGCCTCATGAATTTCTGGGAGCCTGTGCTGTAGTAGGATTTATGTGATGTTGTCTATCCTTCTCCCTTTTGGTATTCCCTGTGCTCTGAAACTAACTGCCTTGACGGTTGGCGGCTAAGGATCAAAGAAGAAGAAGAAGTGCTCTGAAACCAGACCTTCTACTGTTGTAGTATAGTAGTGGTAACTTGGCTGAAATGACAAACAGTGGGCTGTGTTATTCAATACCATCCTAAAAAGTTGCCCATGTCATCAGGGTTGGGATTTAAGTTAGGGTTAAATTTAGGATTCTTAATCCTGACCTTTATTACTGCATTTCTGAATTCATGTTTAAAGCGAATCAAACATGTCCCACTGTTGTTCATCTCAATCTGGTAACTTATAGGCTCCAATCTCATGAGATAACCAAAAGTGAGAGTCTGGTGAGGTTCTAGTAATTCTTATTGAAGATGACAGATCAATAGTGACTTGGGTGTCACCCCTGACACCCATCTTTCCTACCCTCTTCCCCCTTGTTAACACCATGACAGTTGTGAGAGACTGCCATTTTGGGACAGAGGGGAATATATGTACACACGGTTGAAATGAAGCATAATGGGCCATGTGACTGCTTCCATCCAGAAGTCTATTGGTCAGGCAAATGATTGAAGTCACCCACATTGATACTGCCTGAATTCAGAGATGAGTAATAAGGGTTACATTAGAATTTTGTTTGTTCACATTTCTAAGTATGTTGTTATTGGCTTATTTTTGTTGTTGTTATGTGTGGCATCAGGGTTTTTCCAGATTTTATTATGTGTCAAACAGCTGGAAACATGGTTAGGTTTAGTGTTAGGGATCTGGGTTTATAGCTAGGTTTAGGTTTTGACTTAGATTTAGGGTGAAGTTTTAGGCTTAGGGTGAAGTTTTAGGTTTAATGTCAGCTTTTGGTTTGGTTTTAGTATTAGGTTTAAGCTTAGGATTTAGGGTTTGGTTTTAGGTTAGTTTTAGGGTTTTTGGTCAGGGTTTAGGTTTTGATTTAGTTTTAGTGTTAAGTTTAGGGCTAGGTTTGGGGTTATGGTTTGGAGTTAGGGTTTTGGGTTAGTTTTACGGTGAGCATTTTGGGTTAAGCTTAGTGTTAGGTTTAGGGTGGCTTAGTGTTTAGGGTCAATTTTAGGTTCAGTTTTAAGGTGAGGTTTAGAAAAAGGTTTAGGGTTGGTTTAGTTTTAGGGTAGGTTTTGGATTATGATATAATTTTTAGATGTGGTTTATGTAATGTTATGATGTTATAAGCGTTACTACATCATCTTCACAAGCACACATAAGTTTCACAATGCACACACTAAAAACGTGATCAGTTTGCTGCCATCTTTATTTACAGAATATTCGTACATGTGTAGTTTCGTATCCTAATGTATTATATTACAATGTGTAGTTTCGTATTTTAATGTATTGTATTACAATTATATTACATCCCCCCTTTTTAAAAAAAAAAAATGTGTGCAAACATTTTCACTGAAAAGGAATAACACGTACTTATGATAACTCGCAGCAAAACTAACATAAATGGTGGTAAGTCTTTAGCACATTTGTCATAGTTGGACTTCTGAACCTGCTGACGATGCTGAAGTTGATCATATGTGCTGTCTTTATGTTGTGGACGGAAGTGGACCTTAGATGGTAGAAGGTCTTTAATTCTTCTATCAAACATGAGTTCTGCTGGACTGTCAATCTTACTGTCTATTGGTGTTGTTCTCCATCTCAAGAGTGCTAGGTTACATCCTCTGTTCTTGTTTTCTTCATGACTGACTTGATAGTTTGTATTTGTCTCTCAATGAAACCATTAGATTTAGGGTATCTAGGCGATGATGTTGTGTGTTTGATCTTCCAGTCCTTAGTGAAATTTCTGTATGCTTGACCTGAGAAATGTGGACCGTTGTCAGATCTAATTTTATCTGGGATGCCAAATATGCTGCAATACTTCTTTGTAATGTCTGCAATAACAGCTGATGGTGAGGGTTGTGGAAGTTTCTCAATGATGGGAAATTTGCTGTAATAATCAGCAATGATAAGGTAGTCATTACTGTCGATGGAGAAAATATCAGTCCCTATGATGCTCCAAGGGCTCAATGGTATGTCTGATGGTATGAGAGGTTCTCTGCACTGCCTATTGGCATGTTCTTGGCAAATTGAACAGTTTTTACATAGTGTTTCTATGTCCTTGTTTATCTGTGGCCAGTAAACATCTTTCTTTGCTCTCAGTTGTGTCTTCACAATACCAAGGTGACTATTATGGAGCTGTTTAAGGATGATATCACGTTGTGTTTCTGGTATAATAATGCGATCTCCTTTAAGGATCAGACCATCTTCAATGCTTAACTCGTCCCTCATAGAGTAGTATGGACGGATGTGTGTTGGAACTTCCCTGATAGAGCTTGGCCATCCATGGTATATCAGTTCTTTGAGAGAGTTAAGAATAGGATCTCTCATTGTGTCTTCTCTGATGTGTTCAAGCCGATTATCGCTAAACTTGACAAAATCAACTGTTTGGGGTAAGATCTGCTATCTTGTTAGGGTTTAGTAGTCTGCTGAGAGCATCTGCAAGACCTATATTCTCTCCTGGGATATACTGAATATTAAAATCATAACCTTGTGTTTCCAATAATAGAGCTTGTAGTCGTGGTGGTGCTGAAGCTATTGAATTTTTATGAATCATCTCAAGTGGCTTGTGATCTGAGAGAATTGTAAATGGGCGGTTGAAAAGAAATGTGTGGAAGCGTTTGATTCCAAAACGTACAGCTAGCATTTCTCTTTCAATGTTTGCAAGTTTCTTTTCGCCAGAACTTAATGATTTGCTTGCGTAAGCTACAGGACGAAGTTCTTTGGCATAGTGTCCTTCAGAATTTTTGTCTGGTTGCAAAAGTGCTGCTCCTAGGCCTTTCAGACTAGAATCAACCATGAGAAAAGTAGGTGCTTGCATATCATAGTATTTCAAGCATGCATCAGATGATATGAGGGTCTTCAAATGGTTGAATATGTGTTGATAGTCTTCTGACCATTCATACGGAGTTTCATTCTGTAGTAGAGATCGCAAAGGTTCTACAGCAGCTGACAAATTTGATATGAATTGTGCTATAGTCCATTCGGAAATTCGTGCCCACAGAAAGTGTCAATTTTCTCCAAAACTGTTTGTTGTATGGACATGAATTTTTGCATACAGTCTTAGATTTTCCATGCAGTTATTAATATATTTTTTGCCCTTACAAAACTCATGTCATGTTCGAATTTTCTTCTTTACATTATATAAAAAACTCTTACTGTTGTCTGGGTTAATTTTTAGTAGTTTTACAGGAAAGGTAAAGATCCGTTCAAAAATATTTCTGGCTACTCCATACTTATATTCCAGAGGATGTTCAGTCTTAATTGCTTGGATACCTTCACATGTTGGCATAGAAGGAAATGAAAAGGTAGATAAAGAAGCCAAGAAAGGTAGATCTGATACAAATCTAATAAATGTAGGAACGAGTAAATCAGAGATTAAGAGCTTAATTAAAGATTTAATAACAGATGAATGGAAAGCAGAGTGGGATAAAAATCTGAAAGGAAGACATGCATATAAGATGTTCAAGGCTCCAACAAGAAAATGTCAGATATCTAGGGAATTGAAAATTCCCAGTAATAAGAAACTTCTCAAATTACAGCTGGGAAAAGACTATTTCAGAATAGAGGAACCTTATTGTGCAGGATGTCTTCAAGACAATATAGACCATTTCTTATTAAAATGTAAGAGGTATGAACAAATGAGAATACCAATATTAGATTATTTGCAAGCATCCAACTCACCTATAAATATAGAAGAGGTGTTAAGAATAGACTTCTTCTTCTTCCTCGTTCGCCCTGAAAAGGACGGTGGTTGCGTTGTGTCTGTTTATGCCGTAGCTGTGATATCTGCACCTTTCGGTCGACACATCCGACTTCAGCACGGCATTTTTTGGGACCGGGTTTGCCTTCCCTCTGCGATCCGTACCCGCTCAGCCAGACTGTTTCCAGGACCACCACGTGGAGGTGGAGTACGGTCTTGGGCAGCTCTGGTTCGCTGACCCTGATGCAAGCAGTCAAGCTATGGGTCACTGACTGCATTCTCTATTGCTGCATCTTTTGGTCCCTAAGAATAGACAGACCTAGGGAACTGCATAATATAGTCAAACAATATTTAACACGAACAAATGTTAATATATAGTGGCTGGGAATGTGAAGGTCTGATGCTGTTCTTACAATGCATATGACTTTTAACAGATGAAAGTCAATTAAATATCTGTTAAAGTCAGTTATATAACTGGAACCACCAGGCCTTTACACCCTCCACTTTAATATTATTCTTGTTCAGAGTTTCTTCTTGATTTTTGTTTTATTTTTTAAATTTTTAAAAAAATTTAATTTATTTAACATACAAGCACAATTATGATTGTCCCTATTTACAATGATTTGACAAATGTGATGCAACTTTCTCATGTCGGCAGTTGTTCATATTATTTGGAATTGAAAACAAAATATATCCTAATTATAACCCATCAGAGGTTGAACGGGATATTTTCCTTCATTAATTAAAAAAAAAATGTATTTACAATGTTTTTTAAACATATAGCCTAAGCATAATTGGTAATTCACCCGTGTGTTACCGGGGCACAAAGAATAGTAACACTGTACCCTACCAGGCATGTCATAAAAAGCGACTAAGGAGGGTTGAGCATAGGGCTGGTTACCTCATCCCGTAAAAAACTTTTTACCAAAAAAACTTCAACAAACATGGACAAGTCAATGAAATGACAAATTACAGGACTGATATCCTGGGTCTCTGCAAGACACTGTAAAAAAGATGGAGAAGAAAACTGGAAACAGAGGTGAAAATGATGAGGAAAACATGGAAAGAACCTTAAGTTGTGGAGATATGATCTCCTACGCCTGCGAGCACGGTAATTAAAAATAGAAGAAGGCATATCTTCCTCGTATCTGGTTATAAATCATGGCAGTCTTCTGAACTTACCACACGTACCCTGATTAATTTTATGCACAACGGTATTGTAATGGCTGATGTCACGTGTGTTTTTGTTTTATTTTACACTACTTTTTTCTGGATTGGATTTATATTTTATGAATAAGTACGCATTCAATTTAATGAAACAAGGCTCCATCACGGGAGCTACGGCTCGTTTTTTTTTAAATTTAAATAAAGTTTTGGCGAGCCGCGCCCCGTTCAACCATAGTCGGTTATATTAGGGCGCATGTCTAAACATAAAGGACAGTTAGGTCTAGGATTATTGACTCTACGGAAATCGTGCTTTGTCGACGACACATTTGGTGGATACAATTAAGAAATTTGAATGCAGAAAGACAGGTTGTTGTTGGTATTGATCCAGCGGCGCTTGGGCTCTCGCCCTTCGGCCCAATGCCATGTAGTGATATCTGCATATTTTCGCAAGTTGTTTTGTTTCTCCGTACAAGGTGTTCCATTGATATATAGTTTCTTCTTGATTTTGTTTGTGTTGATATGCTCTTTGTGTATATATCGTCTCGATGTTTATCTTGTTTCCTACTAGTCGATGTTTATCTTGTTTCCTACTAGAGTTACTTGCCTTTATGGGAACTCTTCTGCTTCCTCCTCTTCCTACTTCCTGTTTTCTAAGATGGCGAATTAAACATAACGATCCTTGTATCTTGTGTTCAAGCTTCGTGATTATGCTTCGTAACGTGAGTATGTATGACAGCCAGCCACGTCTCATTATAATTAACAATATTTACTACACACGACGGTAAATATCAACATGGTGGCCGCGGTGTTTATTTCTACAGAATTCGGACTATTCTGCTGAATATCTTGTAACACGTGTGCTGAATGTCATTAGACTTGAGGTGAGATTACTGATTATTGCTTGCATACCATTATTAGACATTTTGTCATGGCAGAACGGCCCTTATTTCGGTTACTACCCTGCCTAGACATAAATAACGTCGAACCAGACACATTTCGTAAATGGGGACGACAGTTAGATCTATACATGCATGCAATAGAAGTGGCCTCTAAACCTGATCCTGTTCGGGCGGCCATTATCTTACACTGTGCTGGACCTCAAGCTGTTGAAGTTTTTGATCAACTTGCAGAGGAAGGAGACCACTCTAATCCTACTAAAATTCTCGATTTGCTCCAGAACCATTGTAGCTCACGAAGCAATGAAGTATTACATACGTTCAGATTCCGGAACACACCTCTTCAAGATCCTTTTAATTCTTTTTTGACTGAGCTGAGAACTAAGGCAGATTTGTGCAATTTTAATGACAAGGATCGTATGATAAGAGACAAAATTGTCTTTACTGTTAACAAAAGGTTACAAGAGAAGCTCTTCAGAGAAGCTGACCTCGATCTAAAGAAAGCCATTCACATATGCAGAGTCTTCGAGCAAACTGGAAACGACATAAGAGAGATGAGTAATACAGTACAACCTTCTGAAGCAAGGGTTGAAAAGGTACAGAAAAAATCACTCAACCATAAACCTCCCAAGAGAGACACTGGGCATGCTGCTGGTAAAGCCTGTCAAAGTAACACTGACAGTGGGTACTTTGAACCTAGAAAGGAGTGTCATTGCTGCGGACAGAAACATCTATTAATTAAGAAAAAGTGTCCTGCATGGGGGACGTTTTGTTCAAATTGTGGGGGAAGAAACCATTTCAAAGTTAAATGCGAAAAAGTTCATACTGTTCACACAGAGTTAGTGGAAGATTCTGAAGTTTTTCTTCATTGTGTGAAATCTAGCAAAGCTTGTACATCTGCACAACTCATTGTCAATGGAAAAATGGTAAAATTCCAGTTAGACACAGCAGCTGATGTGAATACAATCTGTTAACGCTTTGTGATCCAAGAACAATTGTTACCCACTAAACAGAGGCTTGTTATGTGGAATGGTACTAAGATGACTCCACTGGGAGAAGTTATATTAACTGCTGAGAATCCTAAGACTGGGACAAAACACAATATAAGGTTCACTGTTGTGAAAAATAGATTCACGTGTTTGCTGGGCAACAACACACTGCAGGATCTACAGTTTGTGACTGTCAACACAAACAAATTTATTGCTAAGGTGGCTACTGACAGTTTAGATAATGATCATAACCCTTATAACCATCTAGGTGTCCTGGGTGAAGCTGTGTTGCATATTGATCCTAATATTCGTCCAAAGGCACTGCCATGCAGAAAAATACCATTTTCACTTAAGAGCAAGGTAAAGTCAGAGCTTCAAAATCTAATGAACAGAGGTATATTAATACCAGTAGAGGAACCGACTGAATGGGTTAACCAAATGGCTGTTGTTGAAAAGTCTGATGGTTCTTTAAGAATATGCATTGAACCTAGACCCCTGAATGAGGCTTTGCAGAGAGAGCATTACAGATTACCAACTTTGGATGATGTATTGCCTGAACTCAACAATGCCAAGATTTTCACAAAGCTGGATATCAAGGAAGCATTCTGGCATATCAAACTTGATGAGAAGTCTAGTAAACTTACAACAATGATCACACCTTATGGTAGGTTCAGATGGTCTAGATTACCATTTGTGTTGAATGTAAGCAGTGAAATTTTCCAGAGGCATCTAGCACAAGCTCTTGAAGGTCTTCATGGTTGCATCAATGTTACTGATGACATAGTTATTGCAGGTTGTGGATCAAACAGACAACAAGCAATTGAGGACCATGATCTGAAGCTTAAAGCACTGAAACATAGGTGTAAGAGAAAGGCATTAAACTGAATGACGCTAAAGCTCAAGAGAAGAAAGAAGAAATTACCTTCATGGGTCACCTCATTACTGCTCAAGGCGTTGAACCAGACAAGAAAAAGGTTGAGACAATACTAAACATGCCCGTTCCTAAGGACTGTCATGAGGTTCGCAGATTTTGCGGCATGATACAGTATCTAGCAAAGTTTCTCAACAATCTTTCAGAAGTTCTTCATCCAATAAGAGAACTTACCCGTAAGGATACTCCTTTTATCTGGTCTGCTGAATGTGACCAAGCTTTCAAGAGAGTCAAGAAACTGATTACTTCTACTCCAGTACTCGCATACTATGATCCTGATGAATCTTTGTACATTCAAGTTGATAGTAGCAGCTATGGACTTGGGGCTGTCCTCCTACAAAATGGTCAGCCAATAGAGTTTGCTTCTAGAGCTCTAACTGAAACAGAACAACGCTGGGCTCAAATTGAGAAGGAGCTCTTAGCTGTTGTATATGGTTTGGAACGCTTTGACCAGTACACTTATGGAAGGAAAGTTACAGTCATCAACGACCATAAACCTTTGGCGGCCATCGTTAAGAAACCTCTGAGTCAAATTCCTCGAAGACTGCAGAATTTACTGATGCGCAGCCATCGATATGACTTTGAATTCCAATGGGTACAAGGTTCCGATCTTCTTATAGCCGACACACTGTCCAGAGTGTGTATTCATAATGTCACATTGGATTCCTTAGCTGATGGAGAAAGCAATGCAGGAGCTGATGCACCTGTAAGATTACCTGAAATACCAGATGTGATGATGGAAAAGATTAAAGCTGAAACTCTCAAAGACAGCGTGCTCCAGAGGTTGAAGTCGACCATTTTGGATGGGTGGCCTAAAAGAAAGTCTGATGTACCAGCTGAGCTTATGCCTTATTTTGACATTCGTGATACTCTGACAACAGAACAAGGCATAATACTTAAAGGAGAGCGTAATATTATCCCAAAAGCACTGAGGCCTGAAATCAAGCAAAAGCTACACGCTGCTCATCTTGCATTTGACAGCATGATGCGCCGGGCCAGAAGTTGTCTGTTTTGGATCAGCATGAGGGCTGAGATTCGACAGATAGCTGACAGTTGTCCAGAATGTCAAGAAACGAAGGCAATGAATACTAAAGAACCTTTAAACCAACACTCAAGAGGTTTATCACCCTGGGAGAAAGTTGGCACTGACATCTTCATTATAGAAGGCCGATATTATTTAGTCCTGATTGACTACTTCTCCAACTTCATTGAAGTAGACTTTCTACCTACAATGACAGCACAGTTAGTCATCAGGAAATTGAAGTCTCATTTTGCTCGTTATGGTGTTCCCAAAGTTATTGTATCTGACCAAGGTACTCAGTTTACGTCTCCACAGTTCAGATCATTTACTGCTAGATGGGGAATACTTCATGTTAAATCAGCACCAGGTCACCATAAAGCCAACAAATTAGCTGAATCTGCTGTGAAACTCATCAAGGGTATGATGAGAAAGACTGTTCAAAATAATACAGATGCGTATGAGGCACTACTTGAACTTCGTAATACGCCGAGACAAGGGTTTGATCAAAGTCCAGCAGAAATACTGTTCAACAGGAAACTGCGCACACTGATACCTTCTGCAGTGAAACCCGTTGCATCTCACAGTTATTGAAAGTAGAGGCAAGAGAGACAGATCAGTGAAGAAGTATTATGATAAAACTGCTCATGATCTGCCCAAGTTGTCTCACCAGCCAGTCTACTATCAAGACCCTGAACAACCAAACTGGCAACCTGGAAGGATTGATAAGAGGCTCTCTGAAAGAGCAATACCTTTCACACCTGATCCCGAGGACCTGGAAATTGATGTCTCCTCTCCAGTTCTACCCGAGCAACAGGTTGTTTTGCCAGACATGGAGAACACTAGTGAAGCGCATAGCTCCAATCCTACAGAAGATAATCCTTCAAATCCAGCTACTTCTAGTCCTGGAAAAGCTGGCAAAGAACATTCTCTCCTACCATCTTGCCCTAAGAGACCTCAAAGAGATCGCAAGAAACCCTCTTGGATGAATGACTTTGTTCACTCGTAGAGAAGGGGGGATGTTGATATGCTCTTTGTGTATATATCGTCTCGATGTTTATCTTGTTTCCTATTAGTCGATGTTTATCTTGTTTCCTACTAGAGTTACTTGCCTTTATGGGAACTCTTCTGCTTCCTCCTATTCCTACTTCAGCACAATTATGATTGTCCATATTTCACGGCTGTTTGTGTCTTATACCCGAGCGATCTTTTAGTTTCGGTGACCGGAATTCTGACACCGGGTATAAAATTTTCACATGCACCGTAAAAAACTACTGAGGGTTTTGGCGGGGAAAATCAGCTGATGTGTGTGTAAAATCAGTAAAATATAAATCATTACACACTCGTTCTGGATAAACACAGCGCTAAAACTCTTTTGTGTACTATAACTTTGTTCTGTGTTCTATTTTTGATTGCATTTTTATTTGTTTGAAATTAGTTTTGACGGAGTTACAGACTTTTGAAAACAGCGTCATCATTTGAGGAAATTCACAAAATAAGTAATCTTTTTATTAATTTAATATCTAAAAATCGGCCCATTCGTTTGAGTTTATAATTATAAAGACTTCTCGAAGGGAAGCTAAAGATTATTTCCACATACTTTTTTGTTTGTTTCATATCTTGAGAATGTGTGGTAGTCAGTTTTGTGAGTTTGGCATTACAAGAACAAGCATATTGTCACCAGATTTTATAACATTTAAATCACTGTAAACGCATCCCTGATACTCGCAAATCTTAAATAAGGTTGTAAAGAAATAACTTTTTGTAAAGCACCATCTGTTTTTGCATTTTCATTCATTTATAATGATATTTAGCTGCGTATATAAGCGTCAGAAAACATGTAAAGCTATAGATAGATTACTTCCACAATACTTTGATCTATCTTTCAAGTCTTGTTAATCTTGTATTTATAATATGAATGTCTTTTTTTTATTGTGTGTGAGATAAGGACTGTTCCGTTAGTGTTCTTTGGTAGACAATCCTGTGCACACGACGGCTGCCAAAGAATTCTAAGTAACTGTTTGTATATCTTCTTTCATTCAAAGTTACAATGCAGGTAGTAAATTTAGAGAAACCAAATTCTAAATCTAATACCATCCTTTTATCAATGGCTAGAGTCAGAGATAATTTAGAAATATTTATGAGTGGCATGAAAGCTCAGATAGAGTCACTAAAAGATTTAGAGTGGGATGGTAAAAAAGTTGTAGTTTTCTTATTCGGGGATTATGACTTTTTGATGAAAATGTTTGGTTTGTCTGGAGCTCAAGGAATATGCCATGTCTGTGGTGTCTCCAGCAAAACAAGGAAATAAAGACATCCAGAGAGCATACAACTTGCAAACCAAGAAGTTTGGCAATGTTGATAAGAGATTACAATAGATATATGAAATATGGGAAAGGGAATAAAAGGCAAGTGGCAAGTTACTATAATTGTTTACACAAACCAATGTTAGAGATTGAAATTGAAAATGTAGCTCCTCCTTACCTTCATATTTTATTAGGCATTGTTTTGAAACACCACAGACTTCTAGATCAGGTAGCCGATACAATAGACGCAAAGATATTTGAGAATCCGCAAGAGATACATGCAAACATTAGTACTATTAAGAACTTGAAGAGATTTGGTTGGAACTGGAAACAGGCAGAAGAATTAGAAGCTAAAATTGAATTTTTTCAGGCAGGTATTGAACTTTGTGAGGATAAGGAGGAGACAGATAGTTTTAAAGTTAAACTTGAAAATGCACAAGATGCGCTGGCCAAACTTCAGTTTCAAGATCTGTGTGCTAGGTCTGGTCCAGTTTGCTCACACTTGGACAAGGTACTAGCCAAACACAAAATCATACCACAGGCTTATCATAGCAGAGCATTCATAGGGAATCACTGCCACATATATCTCACACAAAAAGTTTATAAAGATCTTACAAGAGCAATCATTACACAAACACTGAAAATTACAGACAAACAAGATATAACTAACATAGCTTTTATTGCCCAAGAACAATTCAACTCACTGAAAGAAGCATTTGAGAAAGTACACAACAAAATATCACACAGTAAACCAATTAGGAATCAATCCAGCATTATGAAACTTATACCGTAAACACAAAATCTTTTATTGTTCAAAGCTATTTACACACAACAACAGGCTTATAATAGCAGAGCATTTATAGGGAATCACTGCCACAGATATCTCACACAAAAAGTTTATAAAGATCTTACAAGAGCAATCATTACACAAACACTGAAAATTACAGACAAACAAGATATAACTAACATAGCTTTTATTGCCCAAGAACAATTCAACTCACTGAAAGAAGCATTTGAGAAAGTACACAACAAAATATCACACAGTAAACCAATTAGTAAAGAATCAATAACAGCATTAATAGAGACTTATATGTCTTTGTTCAGAAAGCTATTCCCCAGTAAGACAATTCCTAAACAGCACATTGTAGTAAAGTAACTCCGTGTAACACCCCACTCAAATTTCCCCGATTCAAAAATCTAGTAACGTAAATTCACAACCTAAAAACCACTACTACTATATTTGAAAAATTGCCAAGGGCAAGGACAAACTTACCGCTAAACATTGGACAAAATAATTTGAATTTCCCACTATTAAAGTTAAAAATCTATAAATAAATTCCACGTTTGACCTTGGTCTCAAGGCCATCGTCAAATAAAACCACTAACATTTAAAATAAAGAATTTGAATTTTCTAACGCCAAGCGTAAAAATACCACCCCCTTCCCCCAAACACACACGCACACGCTCGACCCTTCACAATATTTAGGACGAAAGCCGTAAAGCTTGGCCACGAACCAACTTGTTGCTTCGTTTTATAGGAGAGAGAGAGAAGGTGAATTACAATGGAAATCAAGCCTAACTTGTGCGTTTGAAAAGAAACTTCGATAATTTATTTCTTTATAGATAACAGGGATATCTTGAAAAGTAGCGCTAATATTGGTTAATATATATAATAAAATTTTCCCTTATAATAAATTATCTGGCCTTAGAAAATTATTTTATTAATATTTTAGTTCAGTGAACAGAGCACTATAAATTAGAAAAAATATTACCAAGATGAAAACGGGGATAAATGGGTAAAGGAAACCTATATAGGAAGATAGAGGACAGTAGTCCTTTTAATAATTACTTTTAATATTAAACATTGACCCATTAATAACAAAGATATTGTATAAATAAAAATTGAGACAGACGAACAAACACACTTATCAACTGCTCAATTTGGTTGCGTGAGAAAAGTTAGAACGTTCTTGACACGCGTTCTGATTGGTCAAGGCGTAGAGTAGCTTGGGGCAATAAAATTAACATTTCGCTGGCAACAACCGCCATTTGAAATTAAAACTATCTAAAGCTGACATCAGCGGGAGAGCCTGTGTGACCAAAGCTTTCACCGTCTGGACACTTAAAGCAGTGGTAGAACCCATTAACTGCCAAAGTCAAGCTTATGATATGTGATTTTCTTGTTTGGTGGTCATATACCAGCATATCTATTGGTGGCAGGAAACCGGGTGAAGGAAGAAAGTTTGGGAGGAACGCTCAGCCTTGTTGCCGCAGCTACCCCATTTCTTCAGCTCTAAAGCCAGTTGAATGCATATGAGAACCCAAGGGCCAACAGTTGTCACCAGTTTATAAGTTAAGTCCGTTAGACCGGCACTGGGAGTGTAACATCAATTATTCCACCACAACCATAAGCATAATAATGAATAATAAACTCACCTTGAGATGATGAAGAAGACAATCTGTCCAACACATTAACAGTGATACGTACAAGCAGATAGACAGATCAGTGGGTGAAATTCTTACAGTGACCTTTATTCATAGAAACAAGATACTTGGACAGAGTTCCAGTTATTTATTTTAAATAGTGTATATAAACAAATTTATTGAGTTTGACAATCCCTGTCCAAAAGAAATTGAGGTACAGGGACATTTAATTGTAAGAAAATTACCTAAACTTTAACAACAGTCTTACTCACTTTAATATTATTGAGTTACAGTTCTGTTTACATTTTATTTCGCCCTTATATTAAATACATTACCCTAGACACACTCAGCCACACAACATCACAGAGCCTATTTTACACAGATTGAGATCTGAGAGGTGGCGGATAGGGACTCTGAGAATCATCATCATCAACAATTAGACTCAGGGAACTTACACAGCTTGACATCACTCTGTTTACCATTAATTAATAACACCAGTAACCTCTTTTACAACATATTGGGGTCTTGTCCGGGATTAAGTTAACACCAGACCCTAGGGCTCTATAAATAAATAAATAAGAAAAGTAATAATTGGTGGAATTTGATGAACTGTCAGTGCCTTTATTAATTAGTTGATAGTTTGTTAATTTAAAATATATTATTGATAAATTTGTATTGAAAGAAAGGATGGCAGACTTAGCTAAATTCAGATCTTCCACTGTACAGACGGCGAAAGAAGTTGGCATGAAGGGAAACCTGATTCAGTATGTGACTTCAGAATGTGATAAGTTTATTGAAAGGGAAGATAGGAGATTAGCAGAAGATAAGAGATTACAGCTAGAGGCTGCTAATGAGGCTAAGAGATTACAATTAGAGGCTGATAGAGAGGCTAAGAAATTAGAGGCTGATAGGAAGGCTGAAGTTAAAAGGTTACAGTTAGAGGAAATGAGGTTGCAAAGGGAGGCCGAAGAAAAGAGATTGCAAAGGGAGGCCAAAGAAAAGAGATTGCTTATGGAAGCTGAAAAAGAAAAGAGATTGCTTATGGAGGCTGAAAAAGAAAAAAAGAGAGTGCAAAGGGAGGCAGATTTGGAGAAATGGACTGCTCTGGGGAAAACCCAAGATTTGAAGGAAATGATTATGATGGAGCAGTTAAGAGAGTCCATGGCTCCAGACTTGAGAAAATTTCTCAGGGAACAAGGTGCAGAGAGGTTGGGGGAGGTTCTCAATGTTGCTGACAGATATCAGGCAGCCCAGAAAGAAGTAGCTGGTATAAAAAAGAAACCAGTAGAAAGTAGTAGAACCCCACTAGACCAAGATGAGTACATTAATGTTAGGGATCAACCACTGTCGTAGATTTTTTATAGGGGAATTAAGACTTGGGTTGGTCCCTTCTGAATAGATTAGAATGAGTGATCGCCACAGTGAGAGATGATAGTAGAAAAAAATAGATTTCCACGAGTGAGATGGTAGAAATTTATAGAGGCTGTCCCGGAAAGCTAGAATCTTCTCTCTTTCCGCCTATCTTCTACAACAGATCCAGAGGAGTCAGACAGTCTATAAACTATATATATATATATATTAATATATATATATATATTACCACTCACGTGCCCACACACAATTGACGATATGTAGACGCACACACGTGGGAAAACTATAACAATGATTATATAGATATTTTGGAACGAGCTGACCCGACACACTGATTAAGTTTAATGAATTTTAATATCAGAATAAAATTCCATCACAACACATAAAATTTACATCGAACATATACAAATAGTCATAAAGTCAAGGAACTTTCTACAAGAATCATAAACCCATTGGTATGATCCTACCCCTCGATGAATAGCCCACAGTCCTGTTAGAAGAAAAGTGATAGCCCCCAAAGAGTCACGGATACATATGATTTAGTCTAAGTCTTCCCTTTACAGGTATGAACAGACTTGGGAACTCTGCTCTATCCTAAGGAAAAATATTTGTTAGCAACAAAAATTGCATAAAGAAATTTAAGACAGCTAGAAAAAATGGGTGCCAAAATACCACAATAAAGGAATCGCTCAGTCCTGCATTCACTCTATTCAGTCATCAGGGATCCCTGTCATACATTCTTACCTACAATCGTGCTGTTGTTCGCCGTCTGGCGCAAACTTTAGGACACTTCTCTACAGTGAATCTGTATTCTTTGGATACAGAGAATCCCAGCTCTGCAGATGCAGGTTTCTTCCACTGCTCCGGGGAGCATTCACTTCACCAGTTTATTTTAAGATTACTGTTAAGGTCACTTGAATCAGTTTGGGTAAGAAAGTTTAAACGGGCTCACAGTGTCAGAATCACGAGGTTTCCACTACTTAGGAAAAATGGCAGGTTTGTAACTTCGATCAAAGGTAAAATTCTGGGTCACACCACAAGGTTTCAAAATCGTCGGAATGTTAGTTTCTTGTAATATGTTACTCGCCCCAAGGGCTGACATGTACTTGATGTTTTATCAGGAAGAAATTAACAATCGGTAGGCGCAGTTTATTTCCTAGGAAAAAATCTTAAAGTTCTTGTTGAATAACACAGTGAATCTGTATTCTTTGGATAAAGAGAATCCCAGCTCTGCAGATACAGGTTTCTTCCACTGCTCCGGGGAGCATTCACTTCACCAGTTTATTTTAAGATTACTGTTAAGGTCACTTGAATCAGTTTGGGTAAGAAAGTTTAAACGGGCTCACAGTGTCAGAATCACGAGGTTTCCACTACTTAGGAAAAATGGCAGGTTTGTAACTTCGATCAAAGGTGAAATTCTGGGTCACACCACAAGGTTTCAAAATCGTCGGAATGTCAGTTGATTGTAATATCTTACTTGCCACAAAGGCTGAAAATGTACTAGAGAGGTTTTCTCTGGAAGAGTTAAATCAGGCTCGATGGGCCCGTTATTTCATTTTAACCGTTATAGTTCTTGTAAAGATTATACACCAAGTCTTTAAGGAAAATGTTTTAGTTCTTCACATATATTCCTCTGCACTACAACGCTGGCAAAGTTGGGTCACTCCAGTTTCACTGAATAAAGAAAAACAGCATATAAAATACAATACATACTATGTACTCGGATATAACTTACATTATCAACTGCAAGCGGAGGCTTGACTTATTGTTTAAATCTCCCCGTGAAATAAGTTATATTCATAAAATCAACCATCCTGAATTAGAAATACATACGTATTTCATCAATACTCAGTGATGAATCTATGCAGTTATAAGTTAGTTTTACAATATTCTCGACTAAGCAGTTAAATTAAATTATTATATAGCTACATGAGTTTTAAGCTAGAAATTATAATTTATTCTGCTTTCCACTGAAACACGTCAGCTAGAGAATATAACAAACTTATACTTAATTCTTCTGCGCACAAATCTAGTGAAATAAAATAGGCGATTATCCACTTAATCACTCACAAAATATTAGATATATTATATTACCTCAACTCAGAACTACAGGCGATCGCACAACTTAGAATTATACGCTGATATATATATTTGAAGTCTAGAAGCTCGGCAAATTGTCGAAACAAACTGAGAAACTTCGCTATACAGCCTATTCTTTACACGAGCGACCTGTCTACTGCGAATCTTGAGGACTGAATGAAATAAAGTTTAACATTCTCGTTAATATCTTAAAACCCAGACAAAGGATGCACGCTATTTCCAAAACCTCGCAATAGCGCCGGTCTCTCTCCTTCTCTTAACACTTCCCACAACTCAGGCGACTGGTCATAACATGCCAAGAGTGCGTCTTCACACCTCACTACGACTATGGCCCTATTTCTGAGCGAGGCGTGAGTGTCATATCACACTTCAAGAACTCAGCCGAAGAAACGCTGTGTCAGGTGAAAAATGTAGACGGTATGTCTCATTAGCTAGCAGTTTCCACACCTATTGCCGAGAAATCTTAACCAAGAGCGCCGTGTCAGATGGAATTGCTAGACGATATGTCTGAAATCATGTCTGACTGGACGAATAATCACAGTTTCGTTACCATGTAATAAATGCGTTTCTAAATGAGAATAGAAACAGGCAAAAGTTTGAATGGGAAAGTAATATTTATCGCAAACGAACGAATGCGAAAAACACAGGAAAAGGATAAAAGAGCGATAATAAAGTAGAGGACTCGGGTAGAAAAGAAAAGAATATAGAAAATTTATTGATCATAAATCTCTATGCGACAACCGGCGACCCTGAAGCAGAGGTCTACCACATCAGAAATGCTCCTGGCAAATGGGGAGTACTCTTTCGGCTAGATACTCCAGTTTCACATTTCACTGACCTACAAATTGCAGACAAGGAACAACACAAGGTCCTTATCACCATGCCTGGTCGGAGGATGGTATGTCCACACTGTGGGGAGGACACCCACTGGGCAAACAAGTGCTCCAAAATACCAGTCCAACGGCCGTTGGAATGGTTCTCGAAGCGGAATAGTGTAGAAATGCCGTCTGTAGGCACTTTCCCCGGGCCCACCAAAACACTGGTGAGAAACGAATGGGGCGCCTTCGTTAAAGTTGCTCATCAAGGGTCTTTAAATTTGGAGATAAGTTAGAAATAAGTAAATGCTCACACTCTATTATAATATTTTTATTGGAATGATTCCATACAAATTAAAAATAATAATAATAATCATACCTGAACACCAAACCAAAGCCTAATATTACTTGTTAATTTTAATTAACTAATTAATGAGAAACCAACGGGCTGATCACCCGTTTGCCAGTCACTTCGATTACGGAAACGACAGCAAATGGATTGATTTGCCGTTGCCCTAAAGACGCCAATAGGCGTGATGGGAAACAATGGCAAAGAAAACCTATCTGCTGTTGCCCTAAGACGCCACTAGGCGTAATGGCCACTGACTGCTTTGACGGTCGGTGGCTAAGGACGGAAGAAGAAGAATTAATGAGAAGGATGGTGCTGCATTTCACTTACAAGCCTTGTTATATCCGGCTTAATAGCTGAAACTTGTATTCTGAGTTCTGACTGCACGATTTTCAAATGGTGTCTATTCTTATTTTTAAGATAAACGAGAGCAGAGAATGATTTTTCACACAAGTATGTCGTTACGAAAGGCATCAATACTTTCATTGCCCTCTTCCTTCGATAGTTCCAGGAAATCTGCTTCTAAGTGAACCAAGAAATTTGGAAGGGACTGTTCCTTGAACTGCAATTTCAGAGCACCATCCGTAGATATTTCTATGAGCTTGTCTTCCTCTGCTGCTGTGAGCCCTTCTAGTTCATACACATTAACTGAATATGGATCTTTAATCCAGTTTTTACTTGCACCAGGAACAGGAAAAATTCATGCATTCTTTCTTTCTATTTTAACTGTAAAAGCTCATAACATTTCTTCAAGCCTTCGCGGACCCCCTGTGAAGACATCGAGGCCCCACCCCCACACCCCCACCCCCCCTTACCCCGGGGGACCGCGGATGTCATAGACAAATAATCTGAACTAAACAACGAATGCCCCCAATAAGGGGAGGTCACTTTTACTAAAATACTTCCAGGCAGTTTAATAGGATTGGTTCTTTTGTTCGGTGGCTGTCAACTTTAGTTCAACAGCGGAGTGAAGACTACTGATGTACAGATAAATAAACTTAAGGGTGGCAATATCTGGTTTGTTCTTCGGTACTTTCTTGAGAAGAAAATGCTGTAACCATCTTGCCAGCTCGTCTGTTTACATTTGAGGGCGAAAGATTCGCACCTCACTTTTTATCTTACCTTAATTAAGTTTGAGAAAGACGCCATGTATAGGCCTACTCCAACAGAAACTATGCTCCAGAGCTGTACGAAGATGAAGAAATGTGAAGAAACAACACAAATATTAATAAAACAGGAGCTAGATTATGAGGTAAGGTAGAGTTTCAGAAGAGTAGACAAAGGCCGCCATATTTACTAAGTGTAGGCCTACATCAATACATCCGAAAATTTTTTTCTTTCAAATTGCCTTCAACCTTTCGTTTTATTATGGTTTTCAGCAAAGTGGTAGGCATATGTATTTTTATATAATCACAATATTTTGATTTCATTCTTTTTTATATTCCTAGCTGTTCTAGGATTTCATCCCGCCCCCCCCCCCCCCCCCCCCCCCCCCACACACACACACACACACATCTGTTCATGAGAATCACTATATTCTTTTCTATATTCAGATCTCAGACACCACAATTCTTTTTTCTAACTTCTTGATCATTGTCCCAGTTTCTACACCATACAGTAATCATCAACATCCATAATTCTCGCCATTTGTACATTGGTCACATCTAAGGGATGCAACTGTGGTTGAAAGTTAGACATTAATTGTATTGTTTCTCTTAAATGTACTCTCCTGAAAATAGTAACACTCAACCAGGAAAAGTCATTGAATTGTGCAACCCAACGGGAGTGTAATTTAAAGTATTGCAGACTTATTATTATGGATCAAAATGATCAGATTTTTTATAGCATTCTAGAAATTATATAAAAGTCGTGTGCTTTTAACCTTTGCACAAACTGCACAATGCTTAATATAGCGCACATCATCTTTTCCACCAAAGTTGCAATTGTATTTTAAATAATAAGTAGAAAACACAAAGTAAATTGTACAAAATCTACACTGAAACAACATTTCATTGTTATTATTTTTAATTTGTCGCTTAATTGTTTCCATTTGATAGAAAATAGATTATGCCCCTTAAAGAAACCAGCATTAACTTCTTACCATCAAAGTTACAGTATGAAAATTACGTAAAAGTGGTGTACTTAAGATCATTGTACTAAGTTGTACGACATCTAAAACTGAGCACTTTTCTTGCTAATATTCTTCAGTATGCACAATTAACGTACATGAAACTGTTTTAAAAAAGGTCAATAAATTCAAATTGTTAATAACAATGTATCTCATTAGTGAAGATTAGAATATTTATGTTTGTTTAATTGATTTGATGATGAGAAAAAATCCTGTTCAACCTCTGATGGGTTATAATTAATATATATTTTGTTTTCAATGACTTTCATTTCTTATAAGTTATATGTATTATAAGAGGCGAAAGCAGCATTCTATTAAAATGAAATATATTTTGTGCAACAACTCTATGTCAGTGGAAGTACGAAAGAGACTTCTTCAGTCCTGACACATGAATTTGGGTCATAGACAATTAGTAAACAAGTAGGAAAAGCATCACGTTAGAGCCAGACAAAACCACCCTTCCTTTCATCTTGAGACGTCGTCAGTTTTTTGTAATTTTGACTTTTGCCAGGACAATCAACAAAACGCAGGGACAGTCATTTGATCATGTAGGTGTGTACTTACCAGAACCAGTCTTTGCTCATGGCAAACTTTATGTAGCGCTCACGAGAGGAAGGAACCCAACCAATCTTAAAGTATATATCCAGGAAACAGTCTACCGGCAAGATTTTAATAGATACACCAACATTTATGAACAATTTTATCACAAAAGAACTATTAGTTAATTAGTCAATTTCCGGTCCATTAGATCAACATCACTTCTTTCCATGTCATTTAGGACATGGCTTTATATTTAAAGCATCCATATAATGTTTACTACAAAGATCTGATGGCAGTGACCAGTAATAAAATGACCAAAGTAGAAACAGTGCCGTCTTTACGATATGCAACAGAAAGAGCACAATATAAATAAATTCCCAAAAATTTTGACGGGTTTCTTACTAGTAAAAGTAATAATACTTGATGACTGTCATTTTTAATTTGTGAGTGTACCCCATTCCTCTCTATCCCATGTCAAGGGCCTCAATTCTTTCTTCCAATTGCTTGTTCATTGTCCATGTTTCCACATCCTACAGTAATGAAGAATATATGTAACATTTCATAATTCTCAGTTTTAATTTGTGAGTTATTTGTTTAGATGTCAGTATTTATCTCATGTTGTTCAATGTATCTATAGCTATTCTTTTCTTGATTTCCATTTTATATCTATCATTTTCAATTATTATGTGTCCAAGACATGGGAGACTCTTGACTTTTTCCATTATGCATCATTGTTTCACACCTCTCTTTATGTTTATACAAGAACTTAACATGTCAGAATTTTTCATGTGAAGTAAATCAATGACAGGCAACGAGTGGCATGAAAGCATAAAAGCTTCATCTATGATCAGTGAGGTTTCTCTAGCTAAATATATCAATATAAGATGGTGATGCATATATATTCAACCCTGTTATGCTTAATACAAATGAGGACAATTCCAAACACTTTGTAAAAAAGAAAAATACAGGCATATATATATATATATATATATATATATATATATATATATATATATATATATATATATATATATATATATATATATATATATATATATATATATATATATATATATATATATATATATATATATATACATATATATATATATATCTGAAAAAAAAATACATGCTTTGAAGAGATTGGGAAGAACTACAAAGTCATACAATTTAATTCCCTGGTCATAATGTACAACTTTTCCATCTCTTCTTTTTTTTTTTTTTGTTCTTTAGCTGCCAACTGTCAAAGCCATCAGTGGCCATTATGCCTGATGGCATCTTGTAGGGCAACAACAAACTGCTTTCACTTTGCTCAGCAGTGGCCATCCTTCATGCAGTGCCCCAGCTCTGGTTCATTTTTTGCATCTCTGCTTCCACAGTTCTCCACCAAGATGTTTTTGGTCACCTCTCTTTAGCTTACCTTCAGAGGTTCATAGCATTGCTGTTCTTGTGATGGCATTGATGTCTCTTCTGAGGAGCTTTTCCATACTTTCCCAAAAATGTGCTATGAAAAGTTGGTAGAAATTTGCTACAAATGGTTGGGACACTTTAGAAAAATAAGAAGTGATATATTATAAGTATTTTAAAATAAGAGTAGAAAGGTTAATGTAAAGGTAGTCCCATAGCAGACACTGATTTATGGGAGTAAAGTGTTAGAGACTACACTATACTTCTTCTTCTTCCGTCCTTAGCCAACGACCGGCAAAGCAGTCAGTGGCCATTACGCCTAGTGGCGTCTTAAGGGCAACAGCGAATAGATTTTCTTTGCCGTTGTTCCCATCACACCTAATGGCGTCTTTAGGGCAACGACAAATCAATCCGTTTGCCGTTGTTTCCGTAATCAAAGTGACTGGCAAACGGGTGATCAGCCCGTTGGGACACTATACTAGGTCCAGCTTTATGAGTAGGGGTGACCAGTTATATTAAATGGGTGAATGGGGTAAATATTTAAAAAATTTGCTGCAATCATAAGACACAGCTGCCAATTATTTTTTGGTGGCTTTAGTTGTTGTTTAAGTAGGGCTGCTGAGCTTGTCTTTCTTTAGCAGCCAGTGCCAGTTAAAGAATTTGCATGTGTTCTGTTGCTGTTGAGCGTTTCTGTACAGAGTGTTTGTGATTGTTTGAGAGACCAGCAGTAGTGGTCTTCTTTATGCTAAAGTAAATAAAACATAGCCATGGTTATCAATGAGATTATGATTGTATTGTAAGCTTCTCCCCTTATATGCGGTACAGAGAAAGTGCAAATGGCTGACGCCAGCTCCTTTCGTGGAAAAGCTTTACGGGGATTCAAATAGCCTCAAACTGACTACTGCATTCTTTGAGAACATTCAAGTGGACATCTGAGAGTGTACGAAGAAGAAGAAGTAAGCTTCTCCAGATCTTACAGAACTGATTCTGTTAGCAGGACTTCTCGTTTTGAAATTTCATTTTCTCCTTTTGATTTTCATTGATTGTTGAATTTCTTGTTTTGAAATTTCTTTTTATTCTGGTTTTTTATTTTGATGTTTTATTTTTCATCTGTCTGTATTGCCCATCTTATCCGTGTTTCTCATCCTGTTACATGTTTACTGTGTCTATAGTATTTGTTTGTGACCTGTCTATATTTCTTGTCCTTGTCGCCTGTCTGTAACTGTGGCTGATGAAGGGTGAAACCAGAAATGTCCCATTGTTTCCTGTGTACCCTTAATTTGTAAAACTCCATACCATTTTATTTTTTAATGAATGTACCCTTTCTGTATTGAGTCCTGGTACAGGGAACCACACACACTGAACTGTTTCATATGGAGCAGGTTATCTGCATAAGGATGGGTACAGTTGTGAAAATTAGACTCATGGGAGAAGTTTAATTTGTTTAAGTGCTTGTTGAGTCTATTCTGTTCTAAATTGGAAGATTAATCTCATGATAGGTTACTGATCCAATCACCTGTTTGTCTTAAACTATGATTACAAGCAATATAAGAGAGAAAACCGGACTGATTCTAAAGGCGACAAACTGGAACGGACTACGGACTACGACTTATGGAACATGGAACACAAGAAGTATAAATGGGAAAGAAGAGGAGCTGATGGAAGAGATGAGGAAAGCAAAACTAGAAATCCTGGCTATTACCGAAACAAAGAAAAAGGGACAAGGAGTCATGGATCTCGATGGCAACACTCTGCTATACAGTGGTGTACCCACATCTGAAAGAGCTAAAGGGGGCGTGGGTTGCATTGTGGCCAAAAACCAGAAAGATAGTATCAAGGGATGGAACTTTGTCTCGGAGCGCATTATGGTTGTAAAACTAAAAGAAGGAGAAACCATAGTTAACCTGGTCATAGTGTATGGGCCAAATGAGGATGAGAGAGCGGAGGTCAAGGAAGAATTCTTCGAGCTGCTTCAAAGGACAGTGGATGACTGCCTAGATGAAATTATCATGCTCGGAGATTTCAATGCCAGAGTTGGAAATGACCATGCTAGATGGGGTGGAGTTATCGGAAGATATGGAGAAGATACTCTCAATGACAATGGAAAGCGACTCCTCAGATTCTGCAGTGAGCAGAATCTGATCATTACCAACACAAAGTTCCCCCATAAGCGCATACATGCATACACTAGGTGTGAACCAACAAAGAATAAGAAGTCAGTGATCGACTATGCCATTGTTCGGAGGAGCTCATTCAAATATGTCCGGGATGCTAGAGTCTGGAGGGGGCCAGAGATTGGAAGTGATCACTACCTGCTTACAATTAAAAGAACAACTGAAAGAGTTGCTCAGCCTAGGAACTGCCCAGCACAATGCAAAAAACCAAGTAAACGAACGGAAGAAATGAGCATTAAGACCTACAAGCTGAAAGAGCCAGAAATTAAGACCAGATATCAGGGGCTTATTGCTACAGCGGTGAGAAACACAGAAGAACAACATGATGACTTGGAAACCCTGTGGCTTAAATTCAAAGACATCATAAAGACAGCTGCTGCAGAAGCATGTGGTGAAGTCCGACTTGGGAACAAGAGAAAGAGGACACCTTGGTGGACAGAAGAAGTCAAAGAGAAAATAAGAGAGAAGAAAATGGCATGGAAACAATACGTAGGAGCTAAAAACACAGCAGGACAAATAGAGAAATATAGAGAATATGTGATACTCAGGACAGAAGCAAAGAACAAGGTGCTAGCAGCAAAACAGAAGTCCTGGGAAGAATTTGGAGAAAAGCTAGAAAAGGATGCGCAAGAAAACCAGAAATTGTTCTATAAGACCCTAAAGAACATGAGGAAGGAAAAACAATGCCCTCTTAAATTTATAAAGGACAAGCAAGGCAAATTGCTTACTGCCCCGAAGGAAGTAATGGAAAGATGGAAAGAATATTTCTCAGAACTCCTTGATGGTGAGCAAGGTAGAGCATCAGAAATGATAACCACTAGCACAGAAGAGGATACAAATGGTGATGAAGATGACATAAAGATGGAAGAACTGAAGGCAGCACTGGAGAAAATCAAGATGGGCAAAGCAGCAGGGCATGATGGTATAACACCAGAAATGGTTAAGTACATGGGAGCATCAGGCGACCTATTACTCCTAAGGGTCCTACAAGCAGCATGGTGCAACAAGGCCATACCAAAGGATTGGGAGATTGCCATCATAACACAGATTTTCAAAAAGGGTGACAATTGACAATGTGGAAACCACAGAGGCATATCCCTTCTCAGTGTCCCTGGTAAAATCTACTCTAGAATCCTAGAGCAGAGACTCCGATGTCTAGCTGAGCCACAATTGGATGAAGCCCAGTGCGGATTCCGAGCAAACCGAAGTACTCAAGACCTAATCTTCACACTCAGGCAGCTGAGTGAAAAGGCCCTTGAGTACAAGAGTGAGATCCATCTTTGTTTCATAGATCTGGAAAAGGCGTTTGACAGGGTCCCCTGGAGCAAACTTTGGGACTGTTTGGCAAGGAAGAACATTCCAGCACCTCTGATACATGCTATACAGAGCTTCTACAAGTCTTGCAGAAATTATGTGAGGACAGCAAACTATAAGTCAGAAGAGTTCAGGACCACCACTGGTGTAAGACAAGGCGATATCCTGTCACCTTATCTTTTCATACTCCTCATGGACGATGTCATCAAGGCATGTAAGGAGAGAACAAGAAAGTATTCAGTGGGGTACTGGAAGATGAGACAGGTCTGTATTTCAGAGCTAGCATTTGCTGATGATGTTGTTCTGATTGCTAAATCAGAGACACATCTCCAATCCAACCTGCAAGTCTGGAAGGAAGAGCTGGAGAAGAGAGGGATGGTCATAAGCAGCTCTAAAACAAAATCCATGGTGATATCACGAGAAGAAAGAAAACATCAGATTAAGTTGGGAGAACAGGTCCTGGAGCAAGTCGACCACTTTAAATATCTCGGAGCTATTATAGACCGAAAGGGGGGCATCAAAGAAGAGTTGGCCACTCAAAAAGCAGCGGCTGGGAGACTTTATCAGGCCATAAATCGAGGATTCCTCAGCAAGAAAGAGGTTGGTAAGAAAACGAAGATGGCTGTATACCGCTCCACCTATGTCCCAGTCTTGACATATGGATGCGAGTCATGGGCAATGACTACAACCCACAAAAGCCAGATCCAAACCTCAGAAATGAGATATCTGAGGAAGGTGGTTGAAGTAACAAGAAGAGACATGGTCCGCAACCAGACGATACGTCAAGGCCTAAAATCCCACCCGCTGCAGACCCAAATAGAACAGTCCCAACTAAGATGGTTTGGCCATGTCTGCAGAATGGGAGAAGATCGGCTACCACGACAAGCATGGGAAACAAAAAGCCAGGGATCCAGACCTCCAGGATGACCCAGAGTCTGCTGGGAGGACAACATTAGACAATCTTTAAAGGACCGAGGACTAGAATGGAACCAGGCCAGGAAGAAGACAGCTGATAGAATAGTCTGGCGCTCTCTCTTCCAAACCTCTACACCTCACGGTAGAAGAGGAATGACTAAGTAAGTAAGTATAGGTTACTGATGCTGTCATTTTTGTTGCAGTGAGTGGTTTCTTTATACAAGGCATGTCTTCTAGACTTTTTTCACCCATCGGTTCAGCCACTCTACTTTGATGTTCTTTTGGAGTATTAATTTAGCTGTCTGCTTATTGGCTGGATCGTTTGTTTGAACCATACTTGCTCTAGTTTTACTAAGCAGTCAGTTTTTCTTTCTTTGATTGGTATGTCTGTGTATTTGTATCAGAGAGGGACTCTGATGTTGTATGTTGTTACACACTTACACATTAGCACACTGGCTATCAATTAATTCCACACACACACAAAAAAGGAAAGGATTCATTTTGTGCCCATGAGGCCATGTTAAGCCCATATTTTCTTGACCATATGGCACACTACGGGTTTTATGGTCAGCATCATGCCGGTTACATTTAACCTTCCCAGAGTTGCTCTGGTACCCAATTCATGTGGCTGGGTTGTGCCTGGAGCCATTTGTGGTCTAAAACATCCCTCCTCAACTGGGGGTTGAACCAGGACTGCAGAGCTGGGAAGCCAGTGCACTAACCACTGTACTACCCTGGCTCTACAATTAATTCAGCCAGCTGTTATTTAGTTCTCTATGTTCAGTTTGGAGGCATCTTTCTATTGTGTTGATTTTGAATCAGTGAAGATTATGATATTTGAGATCTTAAAGATTTTTTATTTAAATTAGCTGAGAATTGCTGGAGAGTTGTGTTTATTGCTGTAGTTTCTGCTTGGTGATTAGTACTGAATTCTCCACATGGTTCACATATTTCTTGTGTTAAGCAATTTGTGACACAGCAGTCAGTGACCATAACACTTAGTGGTGTCTCGTAGGGTAGCAGAAAATTGTCTCCACTTTGTTCGATTGGCAGCCATACTTCAAATGGTGCCCCAGTTCTGTTCATGCTTAGTATCTCTGCCTTCCCTGTTCTCTGCCAGATGACATTTAGCCAGTCTTGCTTCACTTTCATTCTCGAGTCTATAGATGGCAGTTCTGGTGATGGTGTTAGAGTCTCTTTTGATGATGTGCTAAACCCAGTTCCAGCATCTATCCACTATGAAGGTGCGTTTGTCTTCTTTGTGGCTCTGAGTAAACAGTTCCTGGTTGGTGATGGTGTTTGGCCAGAAAATTTAAAGAAATGTCCTCAGACAGGCTGTATAGAAAGATGACAGTTTGGATGTTTTCTTTTCTGTTACTCTCCAGCATTCTACACCTTACAGAAGTACATAAATTATGCGGCTGTCATATATGTAACGGTGTGATTGGTTTACTTGAAGTATGTATGTATATCGTTACACCGTTGTGGATGGGTACCAGTCTCTAGAGGTGAAGGAATTGGTCCTTCTGGGATGTAGCATGATATTGTAAGTATATAGTGTTGGTATCCCTCCTTACGGTCCAGTAGTATTAATGTACAGAGGCAACATTGTCCACATTACGTAGTACAGAGTACATCACTGACTCACGACGAGGAAAGTCATAAAGGTGTTGAACAGCTAGTGACGTTTTCTCAATATTTATTAACGACACAACGACGACATCGAAATGGCATAGTCACTGACAACACTTGTAGACATCACAGCATGTTAATGGAGAATAATGTAACTGGCGTCAATGCATTGTAAATGACTGTAAATGTATTCAGGTGTGGAAACCATCATCCTTTTCTATAACAGCCGATATATATATAAATGTAGGAGATTAAATCCCTTCTCCTTTTCTGACCTCCAGCAAGACAGGCATGACTTCTGGAGTATCAAGTAATGTCCTCTAATTTCCTTTAATAACCAAGGTATCGAACCTAAACTGACGTGGAACCGCCAGAGCAGCAAAGTCCAACAAGTAGACAGCCTTTAGGACATGCATCAACCCGAAGCATAACAACATGGTGATTCGTGAGTTGAAAACTTCTCATAACGTAGACTCTTTCCCGCCCAGGGAAAGTTGGTAAATAGGCACAAAATGTCAATCATGAAAGTTAGCGACAATGATAATGAAGTAGAGCAATTACCTTCTCTTCAGGAATAAATACACAACTCACTCGCCTCCAGGTGCTTTGAATCACAAAGGGGAATATCATCTGAGATGATACAAACACTATAGAGGACTTCCATTCCCCGAACAATATGATCATGACAGACGCCGATAAACGTGTCTAGCTCTCTCGATAAAATCTGTGACACTCCCGGGCGGAAGCTTGTTCAAAACCCACAACCAAAAAACAGACATGCGCAGAAACGTTCGATTTGAATACAATTCACACAACCCCAAAGCTATTGGCATATTCTAAGAACGACACTTATAATCGAGCCTTATAAGGATAGGAAATAACTATCGACACAGGTTGCCAAACGTTTCCAAGAAAAGTGGGCCTGTGCGCTCCATAAATGGACACGACCCAAGATTGGTCAAACAACAATACCGGCAACCGAAGGGCATAAGAACAGGTAACCACTTAAAGTAAAAAGTAACTTCAATTCCAAGAGTTATATACCTTGCATTAGAAAAAATTTAGTACACAGATACCATAGCAAAATTCTTATGCGTAACAGTATATTTTTAATTTAGTGTTTGCGCTGTACTTGGAAGATTTCCAGATGTTTTTTTAGTTTGGCGAAGGCTATTCTGGCCTTGTTCATTTGGCCACTGATATCTTTCCATGTTCTGCCATCTGGTATTCCTCAGTATGTAAATATGTTTGTATGTTCCATCTCATGGTCCCTTATTGTTATGGGTGCAGGTTTCTTATACTGAGTGTCATGACTTCAGTCTTCTTGAGATTAATGTTTAATCCCACCTGTTAGCTATGTTTATTCAGTTTACCTGTTTTTTCTTGGATGTGTTTATTTGAGTATGTGAATAGTACATCATCTGCTTATTCTAGATCCTCCATTGTAGAGAATGGCATCCATCCTATTCCTCTAGGGGCATCCACTAATGTCTGATGTATCACCGTCTATGACAGTTAAAAACAGAGTGGTTGATAAGGGACATCTCTGCTGCACTCCATTTTTACCTCAGAAGTATGGTTGCTCTTCCTAACACTGAACATGAAATTAGCAAACTGGATTTTAATGATGGAGACCATCACTTATGAATTCCATAAACCCTCAGAATTGTCCATAGGCTGTCCTTGTGCATGCTATCAATTGTCTTTTCAAAGTCAAAATTTATATACAGCTGCCTCTGCCATTCTGAACACTGCTCTATTATATTCGGGTTTTATTATAGATAGTAACTCTTTACAGGTGTTATGGACTGGGTTTAAATTTCAATTATTTCTCATGTCTCTGGAGGTGGTTTTGTTCTGCTAAAATTGTTGTTACTGGTAATTGTGACTTTTGCTTCTACTTCTAGTTTTCAACCTACTGTCTGTTTTGGTATTCTTTTTTAAATTCTTCCAGGGCGCTATGTTTCCATGACAGCAGGTTTACGACGCAGGTCCATAGGTTCTGTGTTTGTATCGATATCACAGGCAGCCATTACAGTGGTCCTCATGACCCCACATATGAACCTGACTTGGTTCTGGGCTGTGTCTGCCTGCATGGTTTTTGTTCATTACCAACTGCAATTCCCACTTATTATCCATGATTGATCGACGCATCCCAGGTACAGCTGTCCATGATTTCCTTTTCCTTGCTCCCCAACTGGTGCTTGCAAGATGTTTCACAATATTCAGGCGCCCAATGGCATTGTCTTCATTTTGTGCATGGTGGTTTTGGGGGGTAACGAATGAGTAGTCTTGCAAGCTCCACTCCTAAATAAGCTGAATTTTCTTCTCCAAAGTAACACCTTCTTGCTGTCTTGATGCTCAATGTGAATGAAGCAGATGTATACATTTTTTTTTTTTTGGCATGTTTATTTTTAGTTTCCAGAGCTAGCAGTACACAACTATTGTGGCTAAGGTCCCATTATTTTAGCTGGTGCCAGTTGTATTTTTCTGCTGTCCAAATAAGCAGGTCATCTGCATACAGTACTTTTGATATCTTGAAGTTGGTGGAGAGGTCAGTTATGAGAAAGAGTGAGCAACTTAATGCTGACCATTGTGGTAATCCTCCTCCAGGCTTGTTTTGTTGTTGTGTGAATGATTTAGTGCTGTCTACTGTTGTTTATATAGTTCTATTACTTTGGAAGGTTTAAATCCAGAGGTACATGTTTTTCCATGTATGGCCATGTTTGTCATTTTTGTGAACAGCCCCTGTATCCGCACTGTGTTGTATGCTTGCTACAGGTTGGTGATACAGCAGTGGTGTGTTTACCCTCTTGGAATGCATCAACAATTTTTGTGTGTGCACAGAATGAAAATTTCTCTGTTCTGCTGCCTTTGTGTAAGCTATCCTGATTTTCATCGATGACTTTGTTGCTTTCCAGCCATCAGTAAAGCCTGTGATTCACAATTTTCTCAGCGAGTTTTCCAGTAGCTGAGGTAAGTGAGACTGGTCAGTAGACATCAGGTCCTTCAGCTGGCTTCTTTTTCTTCAGAATTGGCTTGATGTTTGCAGTCAGCCCTGCTTTTGACATTGTTGATCATCCCTTCCATAGATTGGTGGGCAATAATAACTCAGATTAATATTTGTAAAATTTAATACATAAAATTCTTTTGTACTATTTTACTATAACATATAATTTTGCAAATCATTTTATGGTACATTCAACTGGTGCCACAGCACACCAGGCAGGCACTCTCGACACACCGGTTGTGACATACTGTTCTTACCCACTATAGTTTTTTTCTTATTCTTATGATTTGAAATGTTTTTAAAATATTTATTTGAAACATAATTTATTTTTTCAGCCTCCAAGAAATAGTCAGACCCAGTTCCCATCTATGGATGAAAAGATTAAACTAGAGCAAGATTGTAAAGTGAGTTTTTTTTTTTCCTTGTTACAACAGACATACTAATTCTTTCTAATGTTGGCCCATACCCCTACTAGCAACTAACTTAACACTACATTTTAGGTTTCACTAAATTGCTTTTGAAAATTTGAAAAGATGCACAAATGACAATTTAAAACCAAAATTCATGTTTCTGAATAGTTAAAATAACTGCTTAATGATTTATCTCTTCCAATGTCTTCTAGGATTCTGTAGGTGCAAATATCTGCAAATTTAGCTGATACCATGGTAACAACAACAACAACAATATGGTCCAAGTAACTTCTACTTATCCTAACTGAACTGTATAATATTTGCAGTTATCCCCACTTAATCCTTCCTCATCTTCTACCCAACTAGAGTTTTTGTTGTTTTTAGGGTTTTAAACTTTGTTGTATATTTATATAAACCATAATTTTTTTTCCCAGCCTTCAAGAAAGATTCAAACACAATTCCCTTTTATGGATGAAAAATTTAAACTGGAGTGGGATTCTAAAGTGAGTTTTTTTTTTTTTTTTTTTTTTGACTTGTTACTACTGACATAGTAAATCTTCCTACTGTTAATCCTTACCCGTTTTTTTTTGGGATCAGGCTGCTAAAAAATATGTGGAATAGATAAAATGTTTCTAGTGATTCTCAGAAAAATCTTATATATCTTTTTAGCATGTTACTCTTTAACTTCTGACTTCCTCTTCCTATTTTTTCCCCCCACCAGGATGAACGAAATATTGAAAATGGCATTTCTGGTGTCAGGGTGAAACAGGAACAAGATAATGAGGTTACAATTTAATTTAATGTTTTATATGTACATTTAATAGAGCTTAATTAAAGTAGATAATATTATCTAGTTGTCTGTTGCGCATTGTCACAGCGCTATTTCGCAGTGATGAAAAATCAGACTGGCTACACTGAGTTTTGGCAACATTGGGATAACTACCCGCAAGTCATGTGATTAGCAGAAGCGGGAATTATTAGGCGCCAAGAAAGCATTCTTCTTCTAGCTGCGTCCGAGTGAGGACGTACCTAGTTTTTCCCTTTTCAGCATTCTTGCTGAGAAGTGTGCCATGAGAGATGTATTCTAAGTTTTGCCTTATTGCGGATTAAGTAGACCATGTTGTGTAATTCTAGTTTTGTGTATTATCTAGTGGCAGTGTCCACATACCGCAGATTATAAGTTGCCACTGAGTTAAAGTTATTTTCATAGTTATAGATTGTGGCCACCATGGTGAGCGGCATTCAGTGCATTGCTTGTATAGTGCCATCATATTGAGTGTATGAGGCTAGTAGATATATTTATTGAGGCAAGTTTTCTCTGCCGTTAATATATGTATTTCATATGTTTGTTAGCTGTGTGTGGCGGTATTTTGTGCATTTATTCATTAAAGGGAAATTCCTGTTAAAGGTGTTGATTCCTTATATCAACCAGTATTGTTGCGGTCATCTCCTAGAGGAGCGAGCCTGTTGTTATTATCAGTACTAGTAATATTGTTATAAATCCACAGCATATATTTTGGTTTTGACAACTGGTGGCATCGTCTAAAGGGTGTCTACTGTAGGCCATAGATTATAATGGACAGCTAAGGGCTGCATCCAAAAGGCCGTAGTGCCTTCATTCTTATTAGAAAAGCTAGAAAGTATGCATACAGATTGATATAAGGTAATAGTATTTATGCTTTGTGTTTACGCCTGGTGCCTACGACAGTGTTCACTCCAGTGTGTTGTCTTGTGGTTAGCTATTATGCAGTGAGCTGTTACGGTTGGTTGACCTTGCTAACGGTAGCTGACCTAGTTAGGAATCAAGTCACAGCGTCTTGGTGGAAATTAGGATTTTCAGTTCTGTGAATATTTAACAGTCAGTGTGTCCGACACTGTGTTGCAAGTTAATTTTGGTGCTAGGCTGGCATGAAGTGTTGGTAGATGAGTCAAAAGTAATAGAATAAAGGTGCAGCTAGCTTCTGGCAGTACAGTTTGAGGTATTGAAAGGTATACTTTGTGGCTTAGTGATATTGATCCAGTTGGAGCAGTGGAGATTAAGGTGTCTTCATGGTTTGTTATAGATTGGCCCAAGTGACTAATGGTGTCAGGCGGGATATACTTTGTCAAGTTTGGTATAGTTTAGCCCAAGTGACACACTGTGTCAGGAGGGAAGTTAGTTTGTCAAATTTTGTGAATTGTAAGAACATCAATAGTGGCAGAGGTAGCTCAGAATATGTGGAACTCCTCTTGTTTGGACATCTTGTTTGCTCGTGACCTTACTTCACTGATGTGCCTGTCCAGTGGGTGCCTACCAATGCCTCTGTCATGACCCTGGAAATTTACGGTGCTGTAGACTGTTGCATTTCTCAAGTGTCGAACTGTGAAGTGAACTTTGTGTGGACACTTGCATATCATAGTGCCAAAGGACATATTTGTAATTTCTTGCACACAGACTTGCAAAGAAGTCTGGTGTTCTGAACAGTCTGGATATTCGGGATAATACAGTGGCAAACATTTTTGTACTTTTCAAGTGTGTGGAGACCTGTTAGTTTGTCTTCATCATCGGTGCTGAGGAGCTACGTGGTCAAGCATCGCTGGACCATCAGTTAAGTTTTTTGTTCTTAAATCTATGTATGATTATATTTGTTATATTTATGTCCTTCTTGTTCCTCCTCTGAATTCTGTTTTTCTTTCTCCAAATGTCCCTTTGTCTATCTATCCATCTGATACTACTGATTGTTCAGTCTGATCCTCTAATGTCTGGTTCTTTGTCTGTTTCTTGGGATTGCTTATTGGTTTGTTGTTGTTTTTCTTTCCTTTTGTTTTGTCTTTTTTCTCCTCACTTTCTTTGTAGAAATCTAATCTGTATCTTTATATGGGGTTAGTTAGTTAGGGGGGATCTTTCATTATAGTTCCTATTTCTTGGGGTCTGTATTATTATATACATAATAATTTTGGGATATGTTATAGTAATATTTTGCGTATATGTTAATTAGTTTATTTTTATTGTTGGGATTGAGCTGTGGTTAGAAAAATTGATAGCTCTCAGCAATTCATTGTTTAAGTGTAGTAGTTGTTTAGCCTGCTGTGTTTAATATTATATTCGTGTGTTCAAGGGTGGATGTGTGGCGAGTTTAAAGCTTCCTTTTCTCACTTGTAGGAAAAGATTGGATTAGACTGACTTCTTTCTAGATTGTGGCTGTGTATGTTTAGTGGTTTAGTAAGGCAGAGGTGTTTCCTGTGACTGCCCTACTTAACATTCCAAGCCCTATTGGTGTTAGGTGAACCGGTGTAGTTTGTATTTACATTGTCTTGTACATTCTGTAATTCTTTTGTTGGATTTAAGTGGTATGTTCTCTCTTTCCTTCTTGCTATCTTGTAAATATGTTTACAGGTATCCCTTGTTTTCGTTCATTGTCAGTCATGCTATGTATGTTTCAGTCTATTCCTACTCTGATCTTGTCTATCATCTTACTCTTTGTGACTGGGATTTATCGTAGTGTTTGGTGTGTATCTTTTCATCTGTGGAGTGTTCATGTTGCCAGTGTAAACATTTGAATTAGATAGTATATTAAGAAGTGATATATTGTCAAAGTATAGCACCAGTGTGGGTGCCAGTGACAGACTATGGAATAAAAGCTGATTTATTGTCAAACTTGGTACAGTGGTGTCATAGCACCAAGAAGTAATATCTGTCGACTATAGTAAGGGTTTTTCAGTTGTATCAAAAAGACTAAGTGGTCGGAAGGATCAAAAATCTACAGAGTAAGGAGACTGTAGCCAAGTGGCAAAGTAAGATTATATTTATACAATAAGAGGTAAAGTTGGATTATGTGTATACATTGAGAGGTGAAGTGGTTCATATATACATGTATATGTTTGTACTTTGAGAAGGGGTGTTGCTATTTTCATATCATTACTGCATACTTTGTAAGCAGAGTGGTATCTGTGATATAATCAAGGTGGTTTTTGGTACATATTATTGAGTAGGTGCATAATAAAAAGCTATAGCAAAATTTAATAGTGAGTATTCTGAGTGTACATCATGGACCTAGAGGATTTCAATCAGATAGGCAAAGAATGTGGGTACACCAAGAAAGAACTGATGGACTTTGCTGAAGCCAAATACCATTCAGATGAAAATAAAAAAAGCTTTGAGTGAGAAAACGAAGCGGGAAAAAGATGCTCATGCTGAAGAGGTAGAGCTCAAAAGAAGAGAGTTCAAATTTCAAGAAAAGAAGTTGGAACGAGAATTACAAGAAAGGAGGGAATTGCAAGAAAAGAAGATGAAAGAAGATAGAGAATTTGAAGAAAAGAAGATGAAAGAAGATAGAGAATTAGAGTTAGAGAAGGAGAGAATGAGGATTTAAACAGAAATACAATTAAAGAGATTGGAATTGGGTGCGAGTGGTCAGAACTTGACTCCTAGAGAGTCTCATCGTCCCTTTAGGCTGCGTATGCCAAACTTTAATGATAAAATTGACAGTTTGGACTTTTTCCTCAAGAGGTTCGAGGCCGTTTGCATGGCCTGGAAGGCTGACAGAGATCAGTGGCCATCTCTGTTATCCATGTTGCTAGTCTGGCCTGCAATGGAGACCTTCTATAGCCTCCCACTGAAAGAGCAGGCAAATTATGACAAAGTAAAGGAAAGGTTGCTTCGGAAGTTCCGTCTAATGGCGGACGGGTACCGGACGCGTTTCAGAAATCCGATGCCAAGTGCAGACCAAGACTTCGTGGACTTTATCTCAAAGATCAAACATCTGCTTAATAGATGGGTCGAGATGGAGGGGATAAATAAGGACTATGATGGCTTGTTAGACTTAGTGCTACAGGACAAAGTGTTGTCGTCGTGCTTAACTGAGTTGGTGGCATTTTCCAGGAGTGCCAGCCAAAAGACATTGATTCTATGGCTCAATTCTTCTTCTTCCTTGATCCATAACTGCCAACCATCAAAACAGTCAGTGGCCATCACGCCTGGTGGCGACTTGTAGGGCAGCAACAAATTGATTCCACTTTGCTCGGTCGGCGGCCATCCTTTGTACAGTGCCCCAACTGTGGTTCATTCTTTGCATCTCAGCTTCCACAGTTCTCCGCCAAGTTGTTTTTGGTTGGCCTCTCTTTCGCTTTCCCTCGGGGGTCCATAGCATAGCTGTTCTTGTGATGGTATCAGGGTCCCTTCTGAGGACATGGCCAACCCAACTCCAGCGTCTGCCAGCTATGATGGTGTGCATGTCCTCCTGGTTACTCCGAATAAGTAGTTCTTGGTTATGGCTCAATTGGGGCACCAATATATCCTGGCAAACCCATTCAGAAGTCGGGACTGTCAGACACCTTAATTGTTGCTGTCGGCAAGGCACAACACCAACCTTGGTAGAATCAGTCAGGTGATGCAGACAGAGGCCAAGAGCAGAGGTATGATAGGTCATCCAGTCCCTATCAGCCACACAGAGGAAATTATGGGATTTTCTGATCCCATCAGAATGGCGGGTCAAACTGGTATAACCGACAAGTTAAAAGTGATAGTGATGGAGGAGAGCGCCAAACGAGAAAGCAGGTATGCTTTGAGGAGTCTTGCGACGAAGATCAGGTTTGATATAAAACCAAACAGTCCAAGCAGAGGAGTGGTTCCTCAGAGAGTCAATCTTCCAACTCTGATGCGCGGTCTTCACCTGCTAAAAGCCCCAGCAAGAGTCCACGCGATGAGTCGAGAAAGGAGCGCAAGTGTTCTTATTGTAGCAATAATCATCATGCTGACAGGTGTCCTACCCCAAATGAACACGCGAATTCCGCATTTGTGTTGGACACAGTCAACAGCGAGGACTGTGTGGGGTGTTGGCCTCTGTTCCATGCAAATGAGAACATAGTGCTACACTGCAGGCATGTGGCACCATGTCTGTCTGCGGTCCATGAGACTGGTAAGGTGGCTCTCCACAAAGGTGTGGTGGAGAAGAAACCAGTCTCCGTGCTGAGGGATAAAGGCAAAACTGTGAAGTGTACTACATTTGGGGGCAAAGTTGTCATACCCTCAGGCGTGTATTAATGTGGACACCCCGTTTCTGTCAGGAAAAAGTGAACGCGTTCATCCTCGAGGACCCAATTGCCGATTTGATTGTTGGCAATGTACGGGGAGTGCACAGTGCCATGGGTGTGGCTGAAGCAGAGTCTCAGCAACACCAGTGTTTGGAGGGGGATGACGAGGTGGTGGAGATATTACCACCTGACAAGAAAGTTCATGTGAGACGGGGGTTGCGGCAAGTGCCAAGGAACATGAATAAGAACAGTAGAGGCTTATCTGAGAGCCCGATAGCTGGCAATCGCACAATTTGGGTTTGTAATATTCCCCTGAGTGCTAGTTGGCACACACTCAGATGAGTGTTTAATGAAGTCGCGCCAGTGAAGTTCATGGAGATGTTGTCATTGCGGGACAATACCAAAGTTGCACATGTGACTTTTGCAAATAGGTGGGGTGCGCGTGATGCAGTCAGGTGGAAGCACATGTTGTTGCTCCATAACTATCTGCTGATAGTCCAACAATAGCATTGAGATAGGTATCGGGTTCGCATTTGGCAGCGATTTTCTGTTAACACAAACTGAACATTAGAGTCTGACCCACGCCACCAGTACTGTTCTAAGAAACAAAAGTGTTCTAAACAGCTTTATTAGGTAGTGAGGAGAACTGAAGAGGTGGCTACACATGATAGTATGAGAGATGTTTTGTAATCATAAAAGATCATGTTGAGGTGATACTATGTCATGCTTTGTAAGTTGATGTTTCATGGTGCCATAAAGGCAATGTCCTATAGAGTTGAATGTAATGTATATTTAAACCATGGTTCAAATGACTGTTTGGTCTATAGGATGATTTACTGTTGTGGGTACTTGTATAAGAGTATATATGAACAACCTTAGATATGCAGATGATACCGTGTTGTTAGCTGAAAGCGAACAGGAGTTACAAGAACTAGTGAAGCAAGTGAACAGTATAAGTCATGAATATGGACTCGACATTAATATTGAGAAAACAAAAACTATGATAATTAGCAAAACAGACGATAAACCCACATTAAAGATAAGCGTAAATGGGGAAATCCTGGAACAAGTCAAGAGCTACGTATATCTCGGTCATATAATAACAGAAGATGGCAGATGTGAAACAGAAATCAAGAAGAGAATAGGAATGGCCAAAGCCACATTCAACAACATGAAACATATACTGACATCCAAACAGTTATCTCACAAATTAAAATTGAGAATCATAAAGTGTTATATATATTCTGCATTTCTGTATGGTGCAGAAACATGGACGATGAATAAGCAGTTGGAAGAAAGAATTGAGGCTCTTGAAATGTGGATATATAGAAGAATGGGGCGTATCTCATGGAAAGAGATGAAAACAAATAAGGAGGTCCTAGAAAATCTAGGTATGAAAAGAGAACTAATGAGGGAGGTCAAAGTTCGACAGCTAAAATACTTTGGCCACATAAAAAGGCATAACACCTTGCAGAAGACCATAATAGAAGGGAGAGTTGAAGGCAAACGTGCAAGGGGAAGACAGCGCTATAAGTGGGAAGACAACATCAAGAGATGGACAGGAAAGAGTCTATCAGAGTGCACCATCAAGACAAGAGACAGAAGACGTTGGAGATCCATTACAGCCAACCTTCGTTGTGGAGATGGCAACTGATGATGATGATGATATATGAATGTACTATGCATGAGGTTTTGATAGACCAGGGGAGGACAGTCGTTGTCATTTTTCATGACTACCAGAACCTTGGATAACATACGTCATACTCATGGTGTGTTTTGTGGATAGGTGGAGGAGGCATGAACGACTATGGTGGTGAACTATGGCATTCTCTAGTCAGATGAGGAGATGCTCTGATGGCATATGTTCGTCCAAACTCCAAAGGGGGTCGGGCGAAGCTCCTCTGGTGAAGAAAACTATGTTTTCTTTCTTAAGGGGCAAGGGGGGGGGGGGGGGGGGTTGGGGGGGGATGTCACGGCGCTATTTCGCAGTGATGAAAAATCAGACTGGCTACACTGAGTTTTGGCAACATTGGATAAGTACCCGCAAGTCATGTGATTAGCAGAAGTGGGAATTATGAGGTGCCAAGAAAGCATTCTTCTTCTAGCTGCGTCCGAGTGAGGACGTACCTAGTTTTTCCCTTTTCAGCATTCTTGCTGAGAAGTGTGCAATGAGAGGTGTATTCTAAGTTTTTCCTTATTGCGGATTAAGTGGACCATATTGTGTAATTCTAGTTTTGTGTATTATCTAGTGGCAGTGTCCACATACTGCAGATTATAAGTTGTCACTGAGTTAAAGTTATTTTCATTGTTATAGATTGTGGCTGCCATGGTGAGCAGCATTCAGTGCATTGCTTGTATAGTGCCATCATATTGAGTGTATGAGGCTAGTAGATATATTTATTGAGGCAAGTTTTCTCTGGCATTAATATATGTATTTCATATGTGTTAAAGATGTGTATTTGCTTTAACACCTTCTGCAGGCAGGATGGCTGGACATGTGTGTATAAGTGGTATGGAGGACAATGTTAAGATATGCGAATGTCATGTAGTTTCAGATAAAGTCTCCGTAGCCATCACACACACCTCAGCAAACGTAAAAAGTCAGGAAACGTTGAAACTCCTGGTAACGTTATACAGTTTATTACGACAGACTCACGTAGACACAATTGCAGGATGGTTCACATCATAAACATGAAGCAGCAAATAGGTGAATAGGCTGCAGGACATAGCAGCACATATTTCATTTCATAATAGTACAGCAAAAGTATCCGTTAAAAAAAAAACTGCATACATTGCAGTTCACAATAGTCCATGACTTTGAATCAATATGAATACAATGCATTAACAAGCCAGCCTTATCCGTGGCTTTGAATAATAAGTCCCCTGGGAGAAAACAACATTCTCTTCAACACTCTATCTATCTGCAGAACAATCCGTCACAGGAATATGAATATGGAATAATGGCCTGTACAATCCGTGGCCTCATAATATCTTCAATAAAGTACATTCTGCAATTATCAAATATTCCTCTCACAAAAATCTCTGGTACACACTAGCGAAAGGGATAACGTCCATTCCGAAGCTCTGCCAGAAACGTACTGTCACGAGATTACTGCATCTCAAAACAGCTCAATAAAAATCACTCATGCACGGACTAGCCACGAGAGACTACCGCTCAGCTCAAACCAAACCTACCCCAAAACTAACACTAAGAATATTTGACAACTTGCTTTATCATATTTTTTAAAAACAAACTAGCAACTAGACAGTTGAGCTATGTTCAAGAATTACTGAGCATACCGCCCCCAACTACAAAATACTCTCATCACACAGAGCGTGTTTACTACTATGTTTACAAAAATCCAACCTGTACATACAAGTCTTTAACCCTTTACTCCCCTCAATTAACATATGACTTAACAGACTACACCGACCCCCGGGGAAAAAAAAATGATATCATCATCTTTTTTTTTTTTTAAAGTACATCGAACAAAAAATATGAGGTCGATAAAATTCTAATATCTACCCACATGAATTACATTAAGTTAAGTCATATCAATTAATCAACAACAAATTAATGGAAGTAAGTGTAAAGTACGAAATAAAGTATCCAGAGATAATCAAATCCAAACAAAGATGAAGTATATCAAGTATGGACACAGTATGAAATAATAAATAGAAAGTGAGAAGACAAGATGGAGTAAAACGAAGAATGATAAGCAATGAAAGAAAGTAATGAAATGAGAATATGGAAAGAAAACAATGATACAACATGGTAACCATAAGATCAAACAATGCATCGTATAAATAAACACAATTATGGCAAAACAACATATACTAGAAACAAAACCAATGCATATCTAAAGCATAGAAGAAACATCTAGCTACCATCTAAAAAATTAGCACAGTATGCAAGATAACTAAGTTAATAAACCCATGGAGTATAAATGATGAACCCATATAAATATGAAAATTAACAATACCGTTATACATAGCTATTCCTGACGCACAATCAAGCGCCGAGTAAAGAAAAATACATCACAATGTTAAGAAAAAACACTTTCTTAATGTACAATACCGAAATGTATCGTAGTGATAATCTAAGCTTAAATCGCATTATCATTATAATAGTAACACGTTCAATGTTTATACCAAACACAGTCATATAAAAATAATATGGTAATGACATGGTGTATAAAAAGGAAATAATACAATGTCTTAAATTAAACATAGACTATAAATATTAACAATATATCCAGTGGTCTTGAAAAATCTTGTGAGCATAAAAATATGACATCATCTACTGAGGCGTCACAATTCTGACCATTTTTACTGGAACCGCAACCACGGTGCAAGGCGACATATAGCATAAGTTGAAAAGAAACAGCCCAATCACACAACATAGGAACACTGATTCTCATGGGAAGGCCGTTGCTGTGAAAAAAAAAAATGAATGAAAATTTCTATTTTAACAACGGTAGGATTTTATGAAAGGCAACAATTAACTTTAAATTTAACCTACCGCGTGTGGTTTTGTAAACTTCCGACCCCTGTACGATGTTAATCAAACCTTCCTCTGTTACATAAGAAAGGGTAACAGAGAAAGTAACACAGCGAAAACTAGATCTGCCGCAGTCAATTTCCTAGAGACATACATCACTGGATGCAAAGTTTCAGAATACTCTTGCATCAATGCGGCCCCAATCCCTGTTGATGAGGCGTCGTTGCGAAGAATAAAAGGCTTTTCTGAATTGGGTAGTCGCAAGATAGGGGCAGAAGAAAATAACAGCTTAATTTTTTCTAAAGAGTTCTGGCACTCTGGGGACCAGTGTACTATGTTAGGCGATCCTTTTTTTTCAATGGGCTGGAAAGAGGTGCAGTGATCGATGATAGGTGTGGAATAAATCTGCCATAGAATTGGATTAGACCTAGAAGACTATGCACTTGTTTTTTTGTCTTAGGCGTAGTAATATTGAGGATCTTTGAAGTATTATGGTCCTCAGTCTGCAAGAGACCATGACCAACACGGTGGCCCAAAAAAGAGATGTGACTAAACCCAACATGGGCTTTAGACGGTTTAGCCGTCAAATTGTGGGACCGTAGTGTAGACAAAAGTTCAGAAAGACCTTTAAAGTTATCATCCCAAGAATTACTAAAAAGGCAAATATCGTCGAGATACGCAATAACATCTGGACGATGAGAAAGAATTTGACGCATCATGCGTACAAAAGTAGCCGGGGCGTTGACGAGCCCGAAAGGCATAAAGTTCCATTGGAACAAACCCCGAGGTGTTGAAAAGGCAGTAAGAGGCTTGGCGCGTTCAGTAAGTGGAACTTGCCAGTATCCTTTGGACAAGTCGAGTTTAGTAAAGAAGAGTGAATTAGAAAGTTTGATGAGTAGATCTTCCAACAAAGTCATTGGTTCTGCATCAAACTTAGTCACTTGATTCAATTTGCAATAGTCGCCACAAAGATGTATGTTATTGTCTTTTTTTCTGACAATAACCATATAAGAGGAGTATGCTGAAGTAGATGGTTCAATTATCTTTAAACGTAGCATTTCATCTAATTCTTTTTCAACTTGAGTTTGAAAATGTAATGAGATTGGGTAAGGTCTAACTCTAATAGGGTTATAATCAGTGAGTATAATGTCATGAGTAATGACCAATGTTTGACCAAGAATGTCGGTAAGGACGTCCTGAAAAGTCTGCAATAAAGAAGAGACTTGCTGCTGTCTTTCTGTAGGAAACTTCAAAGAAATAGTCACATTTTCCCGTGATTCTGTTGAATGTAAAGGGACAACAGGAAGAGGAAGATGTACATCCAAGAAGATCTGAGAGCAATGACATCATCGTTAATATCATCAGCAGTTAATATATTGTGAAGTAATGACATTGGACCACGAGGTTGCACACCAAAAACGAGCTCGAATGGTGAAAAACCAGTATGCTCATTTAGCACTTCCCGATATTTGAAAAGTGCAGCAGGTAAAACCCTGTCCCAATCCTGAGGATAATCCTCAGTTACCTTTGCAAGTAAATTCTTAAGCGTTCTATTTTGACGCTCAACTAAACAGTTTGACATAGGGTGAAACACACTGCTTAATGACCTGTCAATGTGGAGCATGGCCATTACCTGAGACATAGAGTCTGAAACAAATTGTGTGCCATGATCAGATAAGATTTGTTTGGGAAAACCCAGATGTGAGAAAATTAGCCAAAAAAGCATCTGCAACATCAGCAGAAGAAATGTTCTTGGGAGGTACAGCCTCTGGCCAACGCGTACACATATCGATACATGTAAGGATGTATTAGTGTCCCCTGGCAGATTTGACTTTAAAAGGACCAATAATGTCAATTGCCATTTTCTGAAAAGGATGAATAGGAATATCTGCAGCTTGGATAGGTGCTGCATGGCGTGGACCTTGTGACTTAACCTCCTGACATATCTTACAGGAGCGACAATAAATAGTTATATCTCTATTTATGCCCAGCTAAAAGAAGGAAGAAAGAACCCTAGATTTAGTTCGGGAAAATCCCATATGTCCTGCACTCTAAGAGTTGTGGGCATGTTGCAAAATATGAACTCTCATGTCCGCAGGCACCAGAATTTGTGAACATATGGGCGAAGTAGAACCCCGTACCATTCGAACTAGCTCTCCATTTTTAATTAAGAACCAATATTTAAGGTTTGTGTCATAGTTTGTGTTATCTTGTTTAACTAGCAGAAAATTTTTTTTTAATGATGTATCATTTTGTTGACGTTTGATAAAAGACTCCCGTGAAATAACAGAATGAGCGTCCTGATTATATACTTCGTTATTTCAAACAGGTGGTGTCTGTAAAAGATTTTGAGCTTGTGCTCTAGTTGTGACTGCATAAGCAGCCTGAAAGTTTTGCTCTTCCCAGATAGCAATCTGTTGTGGAGTACAATGCTTAACCCCATATATATGTCCGACAATAAGGTCTGCAATAGGATTTGGGAGCATACATGCATGGATATGTCCCATAAAAAAGAGAGTGGCTATGTGGACGATAGCAGTCAGGAAAGTTTTGACTGTCCCACCAAATGTCACACATTTCACTACATCACCAGTGGCACAGGAAGGATGTATCAGAGACTGCTTAATCCCAACAGTTGTGCATCTAGAATCAAAGAGAACTGAGACTGGATTATTATTTACTAATCCCTTATGTAGAGTAAGAGACCCTCTTCCATCATGCACAGATAAGGCAGGAAGAGTGGGTAGAGGATGACCGCAACTCAAGGTAGTTATAGCTGTAGGTTTTAACAAAGTTGTGCACTCAGGGCACTGAGATGCTCTCTCGAAATCGAAAGCAGAGCAAGCAGTAGCATTTGAGACACTATCATTATTGTTATCTTGATTACCAATAGCCTGGGGCTCCTGTTGAGCAGAGTTAGCATGGCGATGCGATCTATCATTTGGAGATCTACTGTCATATCGAGATCTATCACAACTATTATTTCTAATGGGACCATTGCTATTTCCTCTATTAGGACCATTGTTCTGATTTGAACCCCGGTTAGCATAGTTGCGATTACTATTTCCCCTTTGATCAAAATATCTATTAGATGGATTTTGTTGTCTGCGAGAAAAATTATTGTAAGGTTGATAATCTCTAGTGTAGTTACCCCTTCCAAAATTTCCATAATTGTTGAACCAAAATGCTGAGGTCCGTTAAATTGTCTCCAGTTTCTTGGAGATGGAGAATTACTACGTGGTGGACCCCCTTGGTACTGTCTAAAATCACGATTATCTCTCCTACCAAAATTGCGATCAGCACTTTGAGATCTATGGTGCAAATTAGGACCAGATGGTATTGCTGAAGCCACGGGTAAACCCTCTCTGACTTGAGAGTGTCTAACAGTCACATTTGGGTGTGCCGTGATGTATTGGCAACAGTATTGTTCCATTTTTGAAAGTTCTTTATCAAGGCAGCCCTGACAGTATCATAGTTATTTTTGTCAGGCCCCTCCAACCTACTTACAACATTCATAGCTTCACCCGAAAGTAGTTGCATAAGTCGAGCACAATATTCTGACTTGTCTATCTTCTGAGATTCACATGTAAGTTCAAATCTATTTAGGTAAAATACAACATCGTCAGAGGTAGGTTTAAAAGCAGGCAAACTGAGCTTATGAGAATAAGTATTTATCTTATGAGAAGTAGTTTGATTGTCTGTAGGATTTTGTGTATTAACATTATTCATCACCTTTAATCTCTCCAGCTCTATAGACAACACCTGTTCCTCGTGTAGCCTCGTATTTTGTTCAGCTTGCATCTGAAGTTTCCTCTCTTCCATTTGCATTTGTTGTTGAATTTTTTCTCTTCCATTTCCATTTGCTTTTGAATCTTTCTTTCTTCAGCCTCTAATTTCTGTTTTTCAGCCTCCATTTTCTCTTTTTCAATTTCCAGTTGAAGTTTTCTCTCTTCAAACTTCTGAGCTTTGTCATATTCGACACGTGCGAATTCTTTTACTTCCTCAGTAGTCAAACCAAGGGATTTCCCTTGTTTAATAAAGTAGTCTAAAGTAGACATTTTGTCTAATTTTATGAGATAGGTAACTTATGTAAATATACCTGGAGAAGCTCACTTTATCCAAACTCAGTGGTGGCAAGTCCTTGCTTAAGAACTTGTATAATTACTTTTAAACCTATTAACAATCTCATTAATAACTTACAAAATATGCATCATAATATTATCACACCATGAGAAAAATAGACAACATAAACAAGAGAGACAAAGACAAGATATAAACCACAAATGACTACGTTCGCAGAATGAACTAAACAAGAAAGCAAACAAAAGAAACAAAATTTGCAAAAAGTGCAATGACACTGTGAAAAGCATGACAAGACAAGCAATAGCACAGTGTATAAACGAAAAATTTGTATAGAAATAAAAGACAGCCAGGAGAGAAAGACACCCACAAACAAATTAATCAAAAAACTAAGGAACAGAGAAAAATATAACGACAACAACACTGAGACGTTTCATCACACCTAAACAATTACTGTCGTGAGGGACAAGTAGCGATCTGAACTTGGCAAGGTTTTTAGCCTTGAACCAGAATTACCGCTTAATTGAGACTCACAAACTAAATCCTAAAGAACGCTTACAAAGGCCCTGGGTAAACTGGGATGTCCCCTTCGTAAGTCACCAACCCAACCAAACCCGCCTAAACATAGAACATATAACATAGAACAAGTCAAAGGATAAATAGCCTAAGCTCTGAGGAAGGCTCAATTAAACATACAGTGGCACAGTTTACAATACAAACAACCACTTATCTTGCAAAGGAAAAAACTCCCGGCCTCCGTAACAACGAGAATGATGGGCAATGGATATCACAAAATCTGAAGAACAGTAATGGTGGTGGGTACTGGAACTCCAACGTTGCAAGGTACAGGAACAGGTACTTTCCTCATCTCAGGTTCTTGAAAATACTGTATGACGTGTACTTGAAAACCGGCATACCATAAGAAGGACTGGAAACACTGTAAATCTTGACTGGAACAACTTGGGCATCAAAAATCAGCACTGTGAACACTGTAAATCCTGCTGAACTGACATCACAGCAAACTTATGTACTTGGCAACACTCCATAAAATGATGTATTGTACAGTTTGTTTCTCATTTTTTAGAAGCATACTTTGCTGGTCCTGTTTTATGAATTAGCTTATACATGATGTTAATATAGTACCCAAGTGTTTGAATGTTCCTACTTGTTTCAGATTGGTACCATTTATATTTATTTGACATTCTGTCTCACACCTGCAAAGAATATATTATCATTATCAGATGTAAAAAATATTTCACTTACCAGCAGGCTCCACATGAATGACTCAATTAAAAATCTGAACAACGGCTTGAATTTCCATGTGCCTGTGTTAGGAAATTCTCTACTCAGAGAGGAATGAAAATCCACAGAACAAAAAAGGGGTGTGGGAGTTCATCAGGGGGAGATCAACAGCGCTCTGTCTCGATGGGTAAGACGTTAGAAGAACGCAGCCAAGAGTCAATCCACAGTGCTGAGTACATTCAAGTTGATCTGCTTGATGATGATCTCACACACTTCTTAGACAGGAAAAGAGATGCCATCAAGATTCGACCTGCCAGCGCAAAAGAGCTTTGGGAACAGCTGGACAAAGCCTTGGCAAAAGAGTTGGATAACAACCTGAAGCAGATAACTTTGGAGAAGAAGCTGGAAATCTTCAGCGACATAATAAAGTTGCAACCACAGTGAAATGGGTTCATTTTTGATACAAGACAACAGGAGGCTGAGACACTTGGGAGTCATGACCCAAGTGGGCCCGCCCCCCAACCCTCATAGTGTAAAGGAATATACAGGGCAGAAACACTTGTTCGATGGGGGGACTACTTCTGATGATCAGATTGCCTCCTGTTGTATTACTCTGTAAAGAGTTTCCTATCATCATCATCTGGGAGCCGCGCTGGTGTAATGGTTATAACGTTGCGCCAGTGACCAGGTTTTCAAGGTTCAAGCCTGGGTGCAGGCATTTGTAGAATTGTAATCAACCGGGATTCTGACTGAATAACCTGAATGGCTCCTGAGATAAACCCTCTGTGGATGGGAAGGAGCAAAGGGCTGAAAGCCCAAGTGCCCCTGGTAAAAAAACAAAAATCATCATCTTATTTTTATTTACAAAGCTCCGAAGTTTCTATATTGTCATTACAAACATTATGGTCTAAGTGAGGTACCTGTTGTTTGAATATAAATTTCATTGATGAGCAGGAGTTATATGTCCTTTATATTTAACAAGAAGCAATAAATGAGTTTTGTCCTTTTTAGAATTAGCTCCACTTGACTAAGACCAGAGAATTGTAGCCCAAAACTAGTCGCATCCCCTCATTTTGAATGTGTTCTAGTCATTCACATTATGACACTGAGAGTGTGAGTATTCCTAGTCCATACTCAGTTACTGACATCACAAGCTGATGATACAAGAGAAACAGTAGTCTCTGTTCCAAGCGCGCAGAAGCCATTGTTTTTAGGGCTGCCAATCCTCACTTGCACTTCTGTATGATCAGTTTGACATGATACTCGAACGATAGCCCACGATCAAACGTTACTCTCAGGTACTTAAGCTTATCTTGCCTATCAATGTTCTGCCCAGTGAAAGGTCTGCTTTCTCTATGTTGTTGTTCAAAGAGTGCCACATCACACAGGCCTTGTTGGGGTTGACCTTTGATCCACTTTGTTCACACCATTTAGAAACTGCCTGTAGTGTCTCTTGTGTGCCTTGGACCATTTCCTGTCTGTCAGCCAGTTCTGTGCATGAGTATGTCATCTGCAAAAGTTAATGGTCATCCCAGTCCTGTTGGTTGAAAGGTTGCTACTTTTGCTGTGTAGAAGTTAAACAGTACTGGTGATAGTGGAGAACCCTTGGATAGTCCCGGACAAATGTGCATTGGTTCTGATATCCATGTCCCCAAGTGAGATGCAACTGATCTCTCCGTTAAGGCAGCTGCTATCCACCTTGTTAGCCAAGGGTTTACACCACATGCCATTATAGAGTCTATTAGGGTTGCAAAGTCCCCACTGTTATAAGCATCCTCTAAGTCAATTGCTGACAGCCTCCGTTTCTCTTTTACCCTGAAATCACATTTTCAGTATATCAAGGTAGGTAGACTTCAATAATTAAGGGAATCGAGAATCATTTAGATTGAGTGTGACAGGTCATAATAAGAGAGAAAATTTGCAAGTGATAAAGACATGCAGAAGAATAAACAAGAAATAGACAAGTGTTGAGAAACTTTGACACCCTTGTGGTTAGGCTAATGAACCATTAACCAAGCAAGGCAAGATTAACATTTTATATGAGAACATATTTTTGTGACAGCATGGAAACAGAATGATGCAACTAGATCTATGAAGAAGAGATAAAATGATTAAAGCATATCTGACCAGTAATCAAGTTCTCTCAGTTGTAACAACAGATAGATTGAATAACTTTGTTGAAGCAAGTGAATGAAAGCTTGGCAAGTTCGTAAATTAGGAGAACTTTTTTGTATGAGTCTTTCTTCTACAAGACCGTAAAGACATTGGTGTATTGAACTATGAAAACCAGAGCAGCGTTATGCCACATTTATCATCCTACATGTTATAGTATCATACTGTTGCTGTCATGTTACAGATGAAGTTATTAGAGTACTGAGAGTTAACACTACACAAGGGCAGAGGTTGAGCTAACCAATATAGCAGATCATCAACAACATGTTGCTTTGTGGCAGCCATTGAATAGCAATGGCCACAAGAACATGACATTGCTATAAGGGATCTGTCACATGCAGTGATCAGTATATACATCTTACCCAACATAGTGTACAAGGTTATGCACAAGAATCCTGTGACTTTAATAAACATAAAATTTGCACTAAGCTAACACCTGCAATGAATGCATTTGCATTAATGGAAGTGCAGAAATATTCCCACTTACCAGTACACTTTCACTTCTATAAATAAATTTAAATTACCAAGAAAAAAACCAGTTTGTTTGAAAGGCAAACATTATCATTAATAAACCACCGAAGCACATTGATATATATGGTCTTTTTGTGTTGTTTTTTTTTTTTTAAATTTTTAATTATTGCATGTCTCAGTCATCATGTTGTTTCTGTTGTTAGGCAGAGACATGCTAAGAAAATTATAAGGGGAGATAGACATAATTTTATTGTGTGCTCATTTCAGTGAACTCATAATTATTAGTCCCAATTAAATATGCCTATTTCTGATTTCATTTTTAAACCTGTGTATGATGCCATAATTCTTTGCTTGTGAGGCTGCTAAGAATGTGAATTAAGGTGTCATATATAAAAGTAATATTTAATACTGCAATGATATCACTTCTACAAATGAAGCATTCATTATGTGACTTCAGATTTGTGATTATGAACCCAGCATAGCTCTGAGAGTATGACTGCTTGTAACATGACAACTACTTGTATGCCACTGAATTATTTCATAAACAGATCACAACTTTCACCACATTTTTATGTACCCATATCACTAAATAATTCTCATTTTATTCTTTTCCTGCCAGAACCATGATGGTCATAACTGCACTGAAGACTGTGATACCCATGATCAGATTGGTGACATCATAGATACAAAAACACCAAGAATTAAGAAAGTAGAACAACCTGGCTTATGTAAAGATGAAGGTAATTAAATGGTCGTCGTAAAGATGAAATAATGCTTTTTTTATTTTTATTTTTTTATTATTATTTTTTGTTTCATATTTTATTGATTTCTGAGAATAAAACTCTGCATTCTTAGTAAAAAAAAACTCTCTAAGATCAGAACATCACCTTAAGATACCATATATAGAGAGAACAGTGAAACTACTCATGAACCTTTAGCCTGGTCTTGTATTCCAATTTATTATGATGTATCAATACTTGCTGATAAATCAATAAACACAAATTAGACATCAATAATAGAAATAAAATTTCATACATTGTGTAATAATGTTTATCATTAGCCTTTTTAATTATGGTGGTCACAGGAATGATTGTTAGAGACCTTCCTTGGAGTGCTAGAGCAAATATACAAAGTAGGCAAGTATTGATTCCAGACGCATTGGAAGAAAAAAAAGGGGGGGCGGGCCTAAAGCCATTAAAAAACACAGAAAGTAAAAGCCAGTGATGCAAATCTTCCGCTTTTGCCGTACAACATATTTAAGTGCGGGAATCATGGTGTAGACAATAATGTCACTCTATGGATCATATCCGTAAAAACTTATTTAAGTAAAAAAATAAAAATTTAAAAAAAAAGGAATAAACTATCCTGCTCAGCCCATGGTGTATTTTAATTATCATATATAACATATATAACATTAGTTCTTCTATTTCTTCTTCCTCGTACACTTTTAGAGGTCCACTTGAATGTTTTCAATGAAAGCAGTAATCAGTTTGAGGCTTTTTGAATCTCCGTAGAGCTTTTCCATAAATGGTACTGGTGTCAGCCATATGCGCTTTCTCTGTTCCGCATATGTTGGGCAACTTTGAAGCAGTTGTTCAGCACTTATTTTATCAGTGCCACAGTTACACTTTGTAGACTACGAAAAGGCATTTGACCTTGTAGGCAGAGAATCAATTTGGAAATTGATGAGGCATTATGGAGTTCCCCTGAAGATCATTAATTTTATAAAGAAAACATATGAAGACATGACATGCAGAGTTCTTCATGAAGGACAGCTTACAGAACCGTTTGGGATAAGAACAGGAGTGTGACAGGGATGCCTCTTGTCTCCATTTCTTTTCTTACTAGCAATAGACTGGGTTATGAGAACACTTACAACACACAACAGAAATGGAATCCTGTGGACTCTAACTAAGCAGTTGGATGATCTGGATTTCGCTGATGACTTGGCTCTTCTGTCCCATAACCATACCTGTCAACCTCCTGAGACAAAAATCTGTACGCCGGACCAAATAAATCCTTACAAACACCTAAAAATCCTTACGCAAAAAATATATGAATAAATTATACACAATACAGTTTTAAAATGAGAAATGACATATAAAAATCTATTAGCATTTAAATTAGTGTGGTATAAAACATGCTAATAGTCTCATGCTGTTCTTTACATATAAAAAATTTAGTGATCATGAGGTACTACTCTTTCGATGCACAGTGTTTTGTATTATAATCAACACATGCACTTTTAGCACTTTGCAGAATTGCATTTGTGGGCTTAAAGTCAGCACAGCATGTATCAATGTTAATATTTCATCAACTATTAATGAGAATGATGTTTCCCTTCACAGCTTTATCACTGGTTCTGTTGCAGATGGAGCCAAGCAGTTTTTAATGATAAGTGTTGTCTTGGTCCTCTTCGACTGGAACTTTCTGGCATTATCACTGTCAGGAACCATTACAGGTGCCAAGTCACAAAAGTGATCAGCAACAGATGCAGTTAAATTATGCTGGGCAATGAAATTGGCAAATAAAACTTCAGCCCTTGTAATGCCACCCTCTTCCTGCTTTGGCTGAGCAAAATAGGTCTTAATAGATGCTCCCTTCTTCATTGCAAACATTTGTTCATGCAATTTCGATTTAGAATGTACTTTCAGATCATATAATCCAGAAGCTACTACTTTAATATCTTTGCTGCATAATCTACAAAATGCATGGGTTGATCCTATCTTGGATTCATCTGCAATGCCAGGGAAGAGTTTAACCCATTCGACGTGAAACTTAACATGACCTGCAAGCTTTTGTTTCTTTGAATTAGGCTCAGCCATCATTCAGTGGATGAAATATTTAAACTAATAATCTTAGTAGACGAAGAGAATGATTAAAAAAATACAACAAAGCAAAGCAAAAAATAAAAAAAAAATTAACCAAATTATGAACAGAATATCAAATCTAGGAAGAAAAAACATATCATCAAAAATTTACAAAATTATTATTTAAGAGCTGGTAGCCTAGACCAGTGATAACAGATTGCCACTTTATTTAAAAATAAAGCAGCGAATCTTGAGCGCTGGAATAAACTAGGCCTACTCAACTTTTGAGCTATTTAAGACAGACCCTGAGCTAGCAGCAGAACTACTAGAACCACTATTTGCACAAGTGTGGAAAACGGGGACAACACCATCAGAGTGGAACAAAGGAATAATTGTCAAATTGCCCAAGAAGGGAGATCTTGCAGACTGCAATAATTGGAGAGGAATCACTCTTCTCTCAGTTCCCAGCAAAATACTAGGCAGGATAATTATACAGAGAATTTCAAAGGCAGTAGACTACAAACTGAGGAAAGAACAAGCAGGATTTAGAAAGAATAGAAGATGTGTAGACCATATATTCACTCTCAGGAACATAATAGAGCAGTGCTCAGAATGGCAAAGACAGCTTTACATAAATTTTGTTGATTTTGAAAAGGCTTTTGACAGCATACATAGGGACAGTTTATGGAAAATACTGAGGGCTTATGGAATTCCAAGCTGCATAGTGTCAATCATAAAAAAGCCTCTATGCCAACTTTACGTGTAGTGTTGGGCAGAGCAACCTAACCTTCGAGGTGAAGACAGGAGTACGACAGGGATGCCCCTTATCAACCACTCTATTTTTAACAGTCATAGACTGGGTGATGCGCCAGACAACAGAGGGCAGTCCAAGAGGAATAAGATGGACTACATTTTCTACATTGGAAGATCTGGAATATGCAGATGACATTGCACTGCTGGCACATTCACATCAACACATCCAGGAAAAAACGGATAGACTTAATAAATTTAGCCAGCAGGTGGGCTTGAACATCAATTTAAAGAAGTCTGAGGTCATGACGCTCAATGTGAGCAACCCTGAGCCCATATCAGTAAGGAATCAGCAACTGGTACAGATAGATACCTTCACATACCTAGGAAGCATAGTAACACCAGACGGTGGGGCAGGCAAAGACATCAACATCAGAATGAATAAGGCAAGAACAGCCTTCTTTAGCCTAAATAACATTTGGAAGTCCTCCCAATACAGCACAAGCACAAAATTAAGATTATACCAGAGTTGCATGCTTTCTGTGCTTCTCTATGGTGCGGAATGCTGGAGAGTCACAGAGAAGGAAATGTCAAAATTGTCCTCTTTTCACACAACATGCCTAAGAAAAATTCACCGCATCTTTTGGCCGAATACCATCACCAACCAAGATCTGCTTACTCGTAGCAAGCAAGAGGACATGCACACCATCATAGCTGGCAGACGCTGGAGCTGGGTTGGTCATGTCCTCAGAAGAGACCCCGATGCCATCACAAGAACAGCTATGCTTTGGACCCCTGAAGGAAAGCGAAAGAGAGGCCGACCAAAAACAACTTGGCGGAGGACTGTGGAGGCTGAGATGCAAAGAATGAACCAGAGTTGGGGCACTGTATGAAGGATGGCCACCGACCGTGCAAAGTGGAATCAATTTGTTGTTGCCCTACAAGACGCCACTAGGCGTGATGGCCACTGACTGCTTTGACGGTCGGTGGTTAAGGATCGAAGAAGAAGAAGACTCAACGCGAACAAACATTTGTTTTCTAGTTATGTAAAGCCTACACAAACAATTATGACAATTTATCGGAAATATATTGAAGGGCAAGATATAACTGAAAAGATTAGGACAGCGATTAAATTGCAACAAAGCAAAACAACAGCAATATTTAACCAAGTTATAAGTACTTAGCTTTTTCTTAACAAAATGGCGTCGAAGTGTGGTGGCAAGCAAGCGTGGTCGCTGATAACAGGTAACTTTAAAAATATGTCATGTCATGCTGAAAACCAAAAGCGTTTGAGGCCGAATTCAAAGTTTTTGCCGAATTGTTGGGTATAAAAGGATTTGATTGGTTGCTGGGAGAGACCTCAGTTTAAAAACAGACGCAGAGATTCCCGGAATTAAAAAAAAAAATTGGTTTAAAAAAAAAACCTGGGATAAAAAATTATCTCTGATTTCAAATTAAAAAAAACTTGGGTTGGAAAATATTTTTAGAATTTTTTTTAATTAAAAAAAAAAAAAAAAATTTTGATTTTTTTTTTTTTTTGGGAGGGGGGAAAAATCCGTACAATGAGTCTGTACGGCCGTACATTGCTAAAAGTATAAAAAATACGTACATTGTATGAAAAATTTGTACAAGTTGATAGGTATGTATAAGTCTTTTATAGAGCTACACATTTTAAGACATCTAAGAATTGTCTGCTTAGTTATTATATCTGTCTAAATCCCATATAATTTCAGATGTGCCATACCAAGCCCAGGGTATCAACATCAAGGACAGATTATGCGAGAATGATTATACCAGTTTTGCATTGTTGACAAATGACAATTATGATGAGTCTGGAACAATTGGTGAGAACCAGAATGTTTTAACGGTCACAATTCAAAATGAAAGTGGGTCAGATGACATCAGAAAGAAAAGTGGTGAGCTTGATGGGGTTGATGTGAGTTGTGGATTTGTGAACAACATGCAGAGTAAAAAAATACAGAACCTTTATGAACACGATGTTTGTGGTGTAATGCTAACACAATGTTCTACAATAAAACTAAAAAGAATACATACTGGAGAGAAGCCTTACAAGTGTGATGATTGTGGAGTAGGGTTTACTCAGTCTTCTGGTCTGAAACAACACAAAAGAATACATACTGGAGAGAAGCCTTACAAGTGTGATGTTTGTGGAGTAGGGTTTACACAGTCTTCTAATCTCAAGAAACACAATAGAATACATACCGGAGAGAAGCCTTACAAATGTGATGTTTGTGGAGTAGGGTTGACACAATCTTCTAGTCTGAAAGAACACAAAAGAACACATACTGGAGAGAAGCCTTACAAGTGTGATGTTTGTGGAGTAGAGTTTACTTGGTCTTCTAACCTGAACCAACACAAAAAGATACATACTGGAGAGAAGCCTTACAAGTGTGATGTTTGTGGAGTAGAGTTTACTTGGTCTTGTAACCTGAAGGAACACAAAAAGATACATAGTGGAGAGATGCCTTACAAGTGTGATGTTTGTGGAATGGAGTTTAATTGGTCTTCTAACCTGAAAGAACACAAAAAGAAACATACTGGAGAGAAGCCTTACAAATGTGATGTTTGTGGAGTAGAGTTTACACAGTTTTCTACCCTGAAGAAACACAAAAGAATACATACTGGAGAGAAGCCTTACAAATGTGATGTTTGTGGAGTAGGGTTTACACAATCTTCTAGCCTGAATGAACACAAAAGAATACATACTGGAGAGAAGCCTTACAAGTGTGATGTTTGTGGAGTAGAATTTAGTCGGTCTTCTAACCTAAACCAACACAAAAGAATTCATACTGGAGAGAAGCCTTACAGGTGTGATGTTTGTGGACTACAGTTTACACATTCTTCTAGTTTGAAGAAACACAAAAGAATACATACTGAAAGTGTGATGTTTGTGGAGTAGAGTTTACACAGTTTTCTACCCTCAAGGAACACAATAAATACATACTGGAGAGAAGCCTTACAAGTGTGATGTTTGTGGACTACAGTTTACACATTCTTCTAGTCTGAAGAAACACAAAAGAATACATACTGGAGAGAAGCCTTACAAATGTGGTGTTTGTGGAGTAGGGTTTACACATTCATCTAGACTGAAAGAACACAAAAGTATTCATACTGGAGAGAAGCATTACAAGTGTGATGTTTGTGGAGTAGGATTTACATGGTCTTCTAACCTGAACCAACACAAAAGAATACATACTGGAGAGAAGCCTTACAAGTGTGATGTTTGTGGAGTATGTTTTACATCGTCTTCTAATCTGAATGAATGTAAAAGAATACATACTGGAGAGAAGCATTACAAGTGTGATGTTTGTGGAGTCAGATTACTCAGTCTTTTAGTTGAAAGAATACATGCAAAATATGTACTGGAGAGTAGCATTACCAGTGTGACATTTGTTGTGTGAGGTTTGGTGCTCTTATCTGAAAAGACACTATAAATAACATTTATGTGAGAAGATTTTTAGTGCAATATGTGTGATTTAAGGTTTACAAAGTTTGCTACTGTGAAATGGCATAGTAAAGTGGATACTGGAGAGAAGCCTTTCTAGTGTTATGTTTGTGGTATAAGGGTTTACTGATTGTGCTTATTTCAGAATACACACAAAAATACATACAGGAGAGAAGCCTAACAAATGTAAATAAAGGTAAAGGATCCCGCTACATGCCCATTATGGCATATTGGGAATATGGTGTTAGGCTCATATTTTCTTGACCATCGGCACACTAGTGGTGAACATCACGCTGGTCGCTTTAACCTTCCCAGAGTTGCTCTGGTACCCAATTCATGAGGCTGGTTTGACCCCGGAGCCGTTTGGGGTCTAAACAATCTCACCTCAACTGGGGATTGAACCATAGACCACTGAGCTAGGAAGCCAGTGCACTAACCACTGTGCTACTACAGGTCCTAACAAATGTGTTCATTACGAGTTAAGGTTTAACAGCTGTTGTAGTTTAAGAACATACACACAAGAATACACTTATAGGAGTAACTTTACATGTGTGATGTATGTGTTGTATAGGTTACATAGTCTGTTAGTTTGAACTGCAGAAAAAATACACACTGGAGAATATTCTTACATGGTTTTTGTATTTTGTGATTAAAAAACATTATTCATACTTTTTTATTCAATGAAATGCTTTGTTCACATCACTTGTTAGAATCAAGATTAAAACTGTCCAACAAGTTTATATTCACATGACATTTATTTTGTTAAAATTTGTAAATTAATGTAATTTGTTAAAATGTATTACTTCTTTGAATAAACTTTATCTATACCAGCATGTCTCTCACATTTCTGTGGTATAAGTAAACTTTTCATGGTTCAATTGAAAAAATTTTGTCTCTACACATGAGACTCTACCTGACCATGATGGTTGGTTTCCCACCTAAATATGGAAGCATATCTCATTTTGTTGGTTGTGTTTGCCATGTTTTCTCTCTAAATGTGAGTCATTCACAACTTTACATCATAACAAACTCACCCTAAAACCCCCAAGGGACATAATAACATGTGTATTCCCCCTTTGCTAAATAAGTCACTGCTTCATTTTTTCCTGTAGCCCTCAAGTACATTTCTACCGCATATTCAAAAATAATGAACCATAATTGGGTATTTCCTGACGTTCCATATACAATATCTAGGACCTGTCTTAAGGGGCGTAATCCAAAGAGTTAGCTCTCTTAGTAAAAAATCACAACCCTCATTTTATTATTTCCCATCTTAACAAAAATGTAACAGTGCGTCATCTCTTACTCTGATGATAGGAAACTCTATACAGAGCGATACAATAGGAGCCAATCTGATCATCAGAAGTGTCCCCCCGTCAAACGAGTGTTTCAGCCTTGTATACTCCTTTACACTCTTAGGGGGGCGGGCCCACCTGGGTCATGACTCCTAAGTGTCTCATCCACCTGTTGTCTTGTGTAGAAAATGAACCCATTCCACCTTGGTAGCAGCGTTATACTCCACAATTCTGCCAGACAGAGGCAATTGTGAAAGTACCCATTTATTCAATGTAAAGACAAATTATTACGACTAGGGACAGACACTGACACACCTCGCAAAGCCGACAAGGCACAAACCACTGTGCACTAGGAACTGAAATTCTGCATGCAACACCTCATATAACACAGAGTGTGTTGCCTGCGAGCCACAGTCCTTTCAACAATACAATTAAAAAGACTGAGTGTATTGCGGACTTAAAAAAATTCCTGATGTTTCCTGAACTGCAGGTGGGACCTCAAGACGCAGCAATAGAGACCGCAGTCAGCGACTCATAGCTTGACTGCCTGCGTCAGGACCAGCGAACCAGAGCTGGTCAAGACCGCACTCCACCTCCACGTGGTGGTCCTGGAAACAGTCTGCAGCTGTGCAGGCTGGCTGAGCGAGTGTGGATCGAAATGGGAAGGCAAACCCGGTCCTAAAAATGCCGTGCAGAAGTCGGATGTGTCGACCGAAAGGTGCAGATATCACAGCTACGTTGTAAACAGACACAACGCAACTACCGTCCTTTTCAGGGCAAACGAAGAAGAAGAAGAAGAACTGCAGGTGGGGCTAGAGTTTACTGCCCCGAGTTTCATAGCCCATTGCGGCTGCTCCACATCCTGCATGATGCCTTTTCTGCAGTTTCACTAAGCGTCTTCAGTGCCCTTGTTCTCGCCTGTCCCCTCAGCCCCAACAGTTTCAATAAATCATACACTGATGCAGCCAAGAGACCTCTTGCACCCACCTCAACAGCCATGACCCTTGCAGTAAACCCATCGTGTCTCAGATCCGCGGCCGGATTACTTTGCTGTTTTGAACAAATGTTGCTTGTCCAATCTGTATTCAAATGGCATGGTAAGTTCAATCAATATAAACTGATGCAATGATGGAGAAAGCAGCATTATATCTGGCCGTCTTTGAGATTTTCTGATACTCTCTGGATATGCCCCTCATCCAGGTTGGTCTACTGCCATCTCCCAGTCATTTGCACAGTCAAGCAGAGATGGTGAACTGCTACCTGACTTACTCGGTTTGGGTTGTGCTGACTTCCCTGCTCTCAGAAAGTATGTATTTGCAGTGCTCAGCCTGACTCTGCTGTTCGCCTTCATCCTTACCAGGTCTATTGTCGCAACCAGCTCACTTAGCATTTTTTTCTGACACCATGTGTATCACCCTTGCACCAATGACACCTTGCAAGATGAGAGCATGTGTTCAAGTGTCTGCCTCTCATGGCACATGGGGCACTGCTCATCATCTGACTTTCCCCATCTCACAAAGTTTGTGGCCGATGGCAGGAGGTCATACATTGTTCTAACCATGAAGCTGAGCTGAAGATGTACCATATGCCATATATCATTATATGTCAAGGACCTTTGCAGGGCTCCTTCCCATGTAGTCCATTGGCCTTGTTGGGTCTGCTGCACTGCTTTTTGCAACCTCCTATCATTCTCAGCTCCTCGTATCTCCTGAACTACTATGACTCTGCGCCCACCTCTTGATGGCTTGGGCCACCAGCGGATGTCTCCATGACCAAATCCCAGACTATTCATTTGTGTGTATCCGATTACCTCCCTCAGTTTGAGCGACTCTTGGGCAGCATCAACAGCTTCTTCCACTCTCCACTTCCTTCCCATTTTCAGTGTGGGCTGAATGGACTTAACCACGGCATCTGCTGACTTGCGCAGCGTCATTGTGAGCCTTGCCTTTCCCACTTTGTACTCTTCAACAACTGACTTGAAAGGAAGCAGAAGTTTTGACTTTTTGCAGTAGTGCTACATATGACAGAACTGGTGGTACCCCCAGCCATTTCCCCATGAACTTGTTGACCTTCTGCTCTATAGCTTCCACTGTACGTGTGCTTATTTTATATATAAGCAGTGGCCACAGCAACATGAACTGGAGGCACCACAGTTTAAATTTTCCTAGGAGTCTGCTTTGGTCTATGATCTGTAGCCCTCTGTCTGCCATTTCTATTGTCTTTTGCACTGCCTTTGAGTCTTTTAATGAGGCATCGTACTCCCTGCCAAGACTTTTAACAGGTTCCTCAATGACAGTAGTGATTCTTTGGTTGGAAACCATAAATATAACCTCTGCTATCTTCCCTTTCCTGATTGATAGGCTTATCGACTTCTTGGGTTTGAAGCTCATTCTGCACCAGCTGACTAGGCGTGCTAACATCCTCTGAGCCTGAAGTTCATCTGATGTCAGAATTGTTGTGTCATCCATGAATGCTTTGAGCGGTGGCATGTGACACATTCCACTGAGCTTTGGACCTATAGCCATTCCTTCAGCTGCATTGAGGATTACCTGTAAAGCCATCACGAATAGTATCGGAGAAATGGTACATCCCATTGCAATTCCATCTTCAAGGCCATCCACTTCATTGTGTCCTCTCTGGTTGAAAATCTGACAGAGAACCCTGCAAAATTCAGCTTCAGCATTGCTGCAATCTCTAGTGGAACATGATACATTTCTAGGGCCTGCCACAACATCTGGTGTGGAACGGATCCATAAGCATTTGCTAGATCCAACCAGATTACATGGAGGTTTGTTCTATCAGACTTTGCCTTTTGAATTGTTTTCCAGATCATTGTGGCATGCTCTAGACATCCTGGTGTACCTGGGATACCTCCTTTCTGAATGGTAGTGTCAATGTACCCATTTGCCAGGAGGTATGTAGTGAGCCTTTTCGCCATCACTGAGAAGAATATCTTCCCTTTCACATTAAGTGTGAGATTGGCCTGAACTGACTGATGTCTGTGGAATTGTGTTCCTTCGGGATGTAGACTCCATTCACCTTTCTCCATTTCTTGCTTACAAGCTGGGTTTTCCATGTGTTTTTCAGTAAATGGAGCACCTCGGGGCATCTCTTATACACAACATATGGAACACCATTAGGACCTGGAGCTGACTTGCACTAAGCTTTCTGGACAATGCTTTCTACTTCTTGCATCGTTGGGGGCTTGGTGTTAAATTCAGCTTCTGGCTTACTTGGCCTTTTAAGGCCTGCCATGCTGCTGAGCGGTTCATCTTTGCAACCATCTGAATATGTCATTCTAAGGTGTTCTTCCAGGTCTTCTTTCCTAATGTTTAGCGTACCCGATCGTGGCTGCTGAAACAGTTCTTTGGCAAACTTGAAGGGCTCCCTGAAGAATCTTTCTTATCCCTTCGAGTCTTCCGTCTCTTCCTGCACAACCTTTCTGCTCTACAAAGGGCATTATGTTGGCCTTTCAGATGCTTCCAAACCTGTCGTAACCCTTCCTTCTCTGTGGCTACTGCGTTCTTGAACAGTTTTCGTTCATGCTTCTTCTGTTTCCTGATTTCTTCTATTTTAATTTGTCTTCTACTTTTTCACGGTGGGTTACTTTCCCTTGCCTCCCTCACTCCAAACACTCTGCGACAGTGAAGATATAATATGTCGCCGAAGATTTCCAGCTTTATCTCCAAAGTTATCTGCTTCAGGTTGTGTGCCCACGTCAGTTAAATGCGCAAGTATTTACATTGATTTTGTTTTCAATCAGAGCTAATCCTTTATATGTTGTTGTTCAAGTGCTACAGGCCTTCCGCCTGAGAGGGAGATACTTGATGTTTGCTCATTTTCCTTTCCAGGTTCATTCTTACCCTTTTAGGTTTAGTGATAAGCAAAACGGCCTCAAAATGACAAGGTATATCAAATGAAATACTGTAACGTTCCAAAAACAGCAATGCAGTAAATTCAACCAGAAGTTTATTGAACGTCATTCGACAAGCACTTTTATTTTCACAATGACATGATCGTTTACTTACATATAAACAAAATAGTGGGTTATATCCAAACGAAAAAGAAACTACTTATCTTCATAATCTCCAAGACGAAACTCGAATCTGGCTTGCCTAACACAACACAATGAATACCTAGCAAATCTCTCCTTTTCTCGCATTTTTCCACCTTTTATACAGTTCCTTCTTTTTCCCGCCATTTTCCACACGTCTCGCTCATGTTACACACGTCTCTCTGTTTTTGACATTTTGCACACGTCTTTCTGTTATTTTGACATTTTTCACACGCCTCTCTTTTCCACCTTAACAATGGAAAAAAACCAAGATCACAACTCTCACTTCACACTTCCCGTGCATAACACCAATTTATTATTATTTTCTGGGACTGCTCTACGATGCTCGCTCACAGCCGTGACTGCTAACTGAACTTTTAATGATACTGCGTTTTGTGTGAAAACGCCGTATCTGCTTTTAATGTCTGTCATTCTTATATGTAGCATTATAGCACGTATAAATGCTAGTGTAGTAGGTGTTAAGTCCCTTTTATGCATGGGATTTAAGTGTGCAAGATCTCACATGCCCGTCTAGTGTTGATGGACGCACATGTGAGCGCATCTAAGAAAAGTTGTACATGATTAGTTATTTACGCTCCGTCAGACACAGATGTTGAACAAAATAGCGCACCACGGTGCGATTGGTCTGTAGTAGTCATTTTTGGTAGTGATGAACAGTTGACTGCTAATAACGCGAATGTTATTTGGATATGTGGCGATCAAGCAACAGGAATCTCAACAGGGCACGTCAAAAAATGCCAGTGCCAAATGAAGCACACTGGAACTCTTGAATGATGTTTAGACACAGTTTATTGGACAATCACATTTGATGTATGATAAGATGGGCAGAGTATACATCCTCTGATATGGACGATTTGCATAATAATATACATGGCGAAAATGTTAATATATTATCAATGTTCAGATCGGATAGTCTCATGACAGTCATATTAAAGAACAGATGACAGGACATCATAAGTAAAGCACCAATGTTCATGTATGATCAAGCAATTTATATCAGGAGCTTGATTGACATCTAATATTATAACGGTCGACCTCTCAAGGGCAGACATACCCATTATGACCAAGGGTGTATGATACATCCAAGAATGTCTCATCTTTAAACAGCCTCATAAACAATATATTTGGCATATCCGAATATCCTATTTGAGGCATCAAAGTAAACAATAAAGGGTAAAGGTAAAGGAACCCGTTACACGCCCATTGAGGCATATTGGGAATATGGTGTTAGGCCCATATTATCTTGACCGTCGGCACACGAGGGGTGATGTAAAGTAAACAATACATAGTTATAATCCTAAGTCCTGAATTTGACTGACCTCTCAATCATCTGCCGTAATCCACAGGACGGCTAAAATACACTTTATACGTTTGTGATATACTTCTTCCAAAACAGTACGTACTTGCAAATAATCGGCTGGATCCACAAACTTTACTTCAACTTTGATCCATTTCAGTACACCCTAATGGAGGGTCAATAATTCCCCATAGAATGTGCTGACTAGATTCATCTTTGCGAAACCGCAATATAAATATTTATTTTTCATAAGCTCCAATGAACAAAACTTACTGTGAAATTCTCATGGCGATAGCATCCATCTGGAAGGCCATATAACATAGACATAAACAGTAGTTTACCCCCAATCTGGGGTTTGAATGAACAGACCAATGTCTGACTTCCATTCCAGCCATCTCTCTTTCTGAGGTCACTGCGTCATCTAGTGTTTAGCAACAAAACGCAAAAATACCAGCGCACAAAAATGTGCGCTTCCATGCGCGATGAATTTAATTACGAATATATTCTTACCACATTAGTTGATGCGTACCCTCTTAACAGAAGTCCGACTCATGTCTACTTTACTACTGTTAAGGACCCAAAAAGGACACAACAGTTTACCTTATCCCCCCGCGAAAAATAAAAAAAAATATATATATTTTTTTTTTACTTGAATAACCATGGAGAGGTAAATCAAGTTATCAACTACACATAATATCAATCTAAATATACTAAACAAAATATTACTAGTGGCAGAATCAATATGAAAGTGAACTCAACTCAAATAAAGAAAATGCAATGTAAGTAAATGTATAACCACTATAAACCAACATGAGGCAAATGTGGCAACACTAGATAATATTAAATAATAAAGACGATGAAACACAAATAAAATGTAAACAGAAAGAAAAAGTGTCAATAAATGAATTGAAATAAATGGAATATGAATGCATCAAAATGATGAGTTATAAATGAAACAGAATGGAAATAAAACACGTGAAGTAATCAACACACTTAGCAGTACTAAATAAGTATGAGTGGTGATATACTACCGATGTTATGAGTGAAAATCACTAGCGCTATGAACTAGAAATAATCTATTTGCTTATAAACATATTAAATATTAGACATAATTAAATGTGTTTAAGTAATAGTTTAAGCATAGCGTCCATGGCCTTAAAATGTTATTAATTCACACGGAGTTCACTATTAATTAAAGTGACGAAGTTGCAATGTTATATTTTAGAAAAGTATGATTTAATGATATCCAACATGACTTGATGTTCTTGCGACCACCGAATCATGTTAGCTGCGCCCTTTTTTAACAAAGTAGAGAAAGGTGCAGTGATGGTAGATAAATGAGGAATGAATCTCCCATAGAATTGTATTAGACCTAAAAGACTCCTTACTTGTTTCTTAATCTTAGGTGTTGTTATATTCAGGATTTTAGAAACATTACTGTCCTCAGTATTTTAAAGACCGTGACCAACACAGTGACCTAAAAATGATATGTCTTGAAAACCAACATATGCTTTAGATGGTTTAGCCGTTAGGTTATATGAACGTAAAGTGGACAAAAATGTGTTCAATCCACAAAAAAGTTCATCCCATGAGTCAGTAAAAAGGCAGATGTCATCGATATAGGCAATGACATCAGAGCGATGGGATAACATACGACGCATCATGCGCACAAAGGTGGCAGGAGCGGTTACTAGTCCAAATGGCATAAAATTCCATTAGAAAAGACCACTATGAGTAAAAAAAGCAGTGAGTGGCTGATAAAGGTTGCTGGAAGGTGTTCAGAGTGGTCTGGTTGAGGTAGACGACTGGTAGTCAACGTGGTGTGTGGGTGTGTAGACAAATCAGTAGATGCGAATGGGTGTAGTTCTAATGCAATGCAATGATGATCACACACACCAAAGTACACATATGAAATTCAAGGAATGTCGACACGGCTGTGTACAGTTCCAACAATTTAATACATCACAGTAATGTAGACATGACAATACACAGTTGACGGCACATTGTTCATGCATAATCAGATAATATAATTCACCATCCAATTCAATAAAGACTCTACCAAAATAAGGCCGCATACGCAGCAGGCTCCAAGTGTATAATAATCTCTGGGTTTCATCTATCAACAAGTCAGGTAGATCTTTGCTACAAATCAAGCCGCACAAATGGCGGGCTACAAAATGTCTAATATTCTTCTGTCTTCTCATTGACCAAACAGGTCATGTAAATCTTGCTACAAATCAAGCCGCACAAGTGGCAGGCTACAAAATGTCTAATATTCTTCTGTCTTCTCATCGACCAAACAGGTCATGTAAATCTTGCTACAAAACAAGCCGCACAACTGGCGGGCTACAAAATGTCTAATATTCTTCTGTCTTCTCATCGACCAAACAGGTCATGTAAATCTTGGCTACAAAAATAGCTTAAAAATTTCTTTTACCTGTACTGTTGTCCAGGAATAAACACAAACACATTTTTCACTTCCTTGGCTTATAGAACATGCCAGAATAATCACTAGGGAAAACTCAGCCATCTCTTAACACTCAAAAGGCTCCATTCCCCGTGGACACAGAGAGAAAATGCTGAGCTCCTCTCAGCTTAAGAAACCCAGCCCAACTGTCACCAGATACAGTCTCCAGACCCGCCAAAAAACCTTGGCGCATGCATGAATAAATCGCATGACGTGAGTTAGTTCACAGCAGGAATGTACTGGAAACTGTTCTAAGAAAATCTATGGACAGAACCTTATATGGGAAATTAAGCAAGACAACAGCAAACCCTATGGGAGATAACAACTAAATCAGTTCTGTACCAAAAAATAATAGTCATTAATATCCCTTTGACCATAAAAAATACGCATACCTATATTAAAACGAACAGACCTTAACAGTCTACCGCACCCCCCATGGAAAAAAAATGATAACATCATTTTTTTGTTGTTGAAAAAATACATCGAATCGAAAAAATGAATGAGGGCGGTAGCATACAAATATCCACACTAAAGTATATACTATATAAAGTTATAAACACAAAACGTAATAAGAGTAACCACAAGGGATGTAGATAGAATGCCATGATAACATAAGAGAAAGTAGAAAAGTGAGGAGTGAACAGAGACAAGATGGGATACAAAAGGAAAGGTAAAGATGAAGGGAAGTAATGAGATGCTCTCTCGAAATCGAAAGCAGAGCAACCAATAGCATTAGAGACAGTATTACTATTGTTATCTTGATTATTAACACCCTGAGGTTCCAGCTGAGCAGAGTTAGCTTGGCAAACGGATCTATTATTGTTGTGGTGCGATCTTTCGCGGCTATTATTTCTATTGAAATTATTGTTATTTGCTGTATTGGAATTATCGTTCTTATTCGAACCCCAGTTTTCATAGTTGCGATTGTCATTCCAACTTTGATCAAAATTTCTATTAGATGGGTTTTGTTGTCTCCGTGAAAAGTTATTATGGGGTTGATCATCATCATCATCATCATCATCAGTTGCCATCTCCACAACAAAGGTTGGCTGTAATGGATCTCCAACTTCTTCTGTCTCTTGTCTTGGTGGTACACTCTGATAGACTCTTTCCCGTCCATCTCTTGATGTCATCTTCCCACTTATAGCGCTGTCTTCCCCTTGCGCATTTGCCTTCAACTCTCCCTTCTGTTATGGTCTTCTGCAAGGTGTTATGCCTTTTTATGTGGCCAAAGTATTTTAGCTGCCGAACTTTGACCTCTCTCATTAGTTCTCTTTTCATACCTAGATTTTCTAGGACCTCCTTATTTGTTTTCATCTCTTTCCATGAGATACGCCCCATTCTTCTATATATCCACATTTCAAGAGCCTCAATTCTTTCTTCCAAATGCTTATTCATCGTCCATGTTTCTGCACCATACAGAAATGAAGAATATATATAACACTTTATGATTCTCAGTTTTAATTTATGAGATAACTGTTTGGATGTCAGTATATGTTTCATGTTGTTGAATGTAGCTTTTTCCATTCCTATTCTCTTCTTGATTTCTGTTTCACATCTGCCATCTTCTGTTATTATATGACCAAGATATACGTAGCTCTTGACTTGTTCCAGGATTTTCCCATTTACGCTTATCTTTAATGTGGGTTTATCGTCTGTTTTGCTAATTATCATAGTTTTAGTTTTCTCAATATTAATGTCGAGTCCATATTCATGACTTATACTGTTCACTTGCTTCACTAGTTCTTGTAACTCCTGTTCGCTTTCAGCTAACAACACGGTATCATCTGCATATCTAAGGTTGTTTATTGATCTTCCACTGATGTTCAGTCCTGGTATTTCCTGTATCTGTTTGAAAATTTTTTCGGTGTATAAATTAAATAGGCAGGGGTTGATAACCTCTATTGTAGTTACCTCTTCCAAAATTTCCATAATTGTTGGAACTAAAATGTTGAGGACCATAAAACTGCCTCCAGTTCCCTGAAGAAGAATCATTACATGATGGACCCCCATTGATTTTGTCCAAAATTATGATTACTCCTCCTATCAAAATTGCGATCAACACTCTGAGATCTATGACCCCAATTAGGGTTATATGGTGTTGCTGAAGCAACGGGTAAACCTTCTTCGACTTTAGAATTGCTAACTGTTTTATTAGGATGTGCAGTGATATATTGACGACAGTATTGTTCCATATCTTTTATGTTTGGAGGTTTTCGCTCATGTAGAAAGGAAAGAAAGTTTTTACTCACTGATGACATAAATTTGTCATGAAGCAGTAAGTCAACAATGGCCTCATATGTGTGTTCAGTTTTTGATAATTTCACCCAACGATTAAATGTAAGATGAATTTCTGATATAAAATCTGAAAAATCCTTCCCTGTCTCTGGCAATAGAGACCTAAAGTGTAGGCAATAACCTTCTTCATCCAATTGGTATTTTTTTAATAAGGCTGCCGTGACAACATCATAGTTATTCTTGTCAGGGTCCTCCACCGACATCATAGTATTCAAAGCTTCCCCCGTAAGAAACTTCATAAGTTGTGCACAATATTGTGACTTGTCTATCTTATGAGAGTCACATGCCAATTCAAATCTAGTTAGATAGAATGCAATATCGTCTCGGGTAGGGTTGAAAACAGGCAATTTAATATCATAAGGTTTAATATTTGCCTTATTAGAAGAATCATTTGATTCACTTTGTGAATTACCCATATTCACCACCTTTATTTTATCCAGCTCCATTGCTAAGACTTTTTCGTCATGTAACATTTTCTCTTTTTCAGCTTCTAGCTTCTGTTTTTCTTTTCTTTCTTCAGCTTCTAGATTCTCTTTTCTTTCTTTAGCTTCTAGCTTCTGTTTTCTTTCTTCAGCTTCTAGCTTCTTCTGTTCCATCTCCATTTGGAATCTTCTCTCATCTGCTTCTCTTTGTTGCTGAATTTTTCTCTCTTCAGCCTCTAATTTTTTATTTTTAGCCTCTAATTTCTGTCCTTTTTCTTCAGCCTTCTGCGCCTTGCCATATTCCGCAAGTGCGAATTCCTCTAATTTCTCTCCAGTCTTACCAAGGGCTTTCCCTTGCTCAATAAAGTAATTCAATGTAGACATTATGTCTAATTATATGAGATCAGTAACCTGTATAACTCACTCTGTCCCAACTTAGTGGGAGACAAGTCTTTTGTCAGGAACTTGTATAATTAATTTAAATTTAAATAATACAATAAATTATCAATCTACTTATTGTGCATATAAGCTTGACAGTGTATAATAACAATAAATAATAATAACTGGCAAGACAAAGACAAAGCATGAAGGACAAACAACAATGTTCACAGGAATCAAAAGAACAATAAAGCAGAACTAAAGGGAAATGTTACAAAACTTGTAATGACAGCTGCGAATAACTATAAGACAATGACAACACCGTATATAAACGAAAAGGTGTATAGAAATAAACGATAGAAAAGGGGAGGCAGACAAATACGAACAAATCAAATCAAAACTAAAGAATGGAGAAAAATATTACGAAAATAACAGAGAACAGCTCATCACAACTAAACAAAAATACTGACTGAATCTGGCGTGAACAGAGTATGCCCAGAATTATATCATGGGATCTTTTACGAAAACAGACTTAGTCACACAGTCCCTAAAGAATGCTTTCGTAGGCCCTCGGTGAAGTGGGATACCCTACGAAAGTCACCGCCCAACCAAACCCACTGAAAAAGAACATATATAACATAGAAACAAAGAATATATAAATAGCCTATATATATGAGGAAGGCTCAACTACCACATACAAAGGCACAGTTTACAAACATTAACAGCCACTTATCTTTTAAGATGAAAACTCCTGGCCTCCTGGATAGCAGCAGTGATGTACAATAATACACAGTCCACGAAATAGAGGATCCACCGCTGAAGGGTATAGGAACTCTGAGACTCGAGGAACGGGTATATTTCACCACCAGATCCTTGACGTGTTGAACTTGCTCGTAAAATGTTGGATCAGCAACATTGTAACTCCACTTGAAAAAAACTGTGCACGAAACTCCGTGCTGTCGACACTGTCAACTGTAAACTCTGTTGATTTCTTTTGGCATAACACTCAACAGGAAACAAGGACTGATTTCCACTGTCATAAGGTGTTGAAAAAAACTTTCGGGTAATGCCGGGTACTTCCAGATCATAATGAAAACACCGCTGTTGATGAAAGCCCCATCAAGCTGGCAAACCACTGATAAAGGTTGCTGGAAGGTATTCAGAGTGGTCTGGTTGAGGTAGACGACTGGTAGTCGACGTGGTGTGTGGGTGTGTAGACAAATCAGTAGACGTGAATGGGTGTAGTTCTAATGCAATGCAGTGATGATCACACACACCAAAGTACACATATGAAATTCAAGGAATGTCGACACGGTTGTGTACAGTTCCAACGATTTAATACATCACAGTAACGTAGACATGACAATACACAGTTGACAGCACATTGTTCAAGCATATCATGCATAATCAGATAATATAGTTCACCATCCAATTCAATAAAGACTCTACCAAAATAAGGCCGCATACGCAGTGGGCTCCAAGTGTATAATAATCTCTGTGTTTTTTCATCTATCAACAAGGTATATCAGTCTCCGCCAAAATAAGGCCGCATAATCAGCGGGCTACAAGTGTATAATAATCTCTGGGTTTCATCTATCAACAAGTCAGGTAGATCTTTGCTACAAATCAAGCCGCACAAATGGCGGGCTACAAAATGTCTAATATTCTTCTGTCTTCTCATCGACCAAACAGGTCATATAAATCTTCCTACAAATCAAGCCACACAAGTGGCAGGCTACAAAATGTCTAATATTCTTCTGTCTTCTCATCGACAAAACAGGTCATGTAAATCTTGCTACAAAACAAGCCGCACAAGTGGCAGGCTACAAAATGTCTAATATTCTTCTGTCTTCTTATCGACCAAACAGGTCATGTAAATCTTGCTACAAAACAAGCCGCACAAGTGGCGGGCTACAAAATGTCTAATATTCTTCTGTCTTCTCATCGACCAAACAGGTCATGTAAATCTTGGCTACAAAAATAGCTTAAAAATTCCTTTACCTGTACTGCTGTCCAGGAATAAACACAAACACATTTTTCACTTCCTTGGCTTATAGAACATGCCAGAATAATCACTAGGGAAAACTCAGCCATCTCTTAACACTCAAAAGGCTCCATTCCCCGTGGACACAGACAGAGAGAAAACGCTGAGCTCCTCTCAGCTTAAGAAACCCAGCCCAACTGTCACCAGATACAGTCTCCGGACCTGCCAAAAAACCTTGGCGCATGCGCGAATAAATCGAGCGACGTGAGTTAGTTCACAGCAGGAATGTACTGGAAACTGTTCTAAGAAAATCTACGGACAAAACCTTATATGGGAAATTAAGCAAGACAACAGCAAACCTTAAGTGAGATAACAACTAAATCAGTTCTGTACCAAAAAAAATAGTCAGTAATATCCCTTTGACCATAAAAAATACGCGTACCTATATTAAAACGAACAGACCTTAACAGTGGCTTTGCACAATCTGTCAATGGGACTTGCCAATAGCCCTTTGACAAATCTAACTTAGTAAAGAAAATAAATTTAGAAAGTTTAACCAGTAAATCTTCCAAGAGTGGTAATGGTTCCGCATCAAATTGTGTAACTTTATTTAACTTACGATAGTCAACACAAAGACGGATGTTATTATCTTTCTTGCAAATAATAACCATCGAAGAAGAATATGGTGAAGTGGATGGTTCAATTACTTTTAATTGAAGCATCTCATCTAATTCCTTATCAACCTGAGATCGAAAGTGAAGAGGAATGGGATATGGACGGATCCGAATAGGTGTGTCGTCAGTCAGTAAAATGTCATGTTGAATGACAGAGGTACGACTGGGGATGTCAGTGAGAACATCCTGATAGGATTAAAGAAGAGACGATACTTGCTGACGCTGATCAGCTGAAAGGTCGGGAGAAATAGACACATCATTCCAATTTTCTGTTGAATGAAGTGGTACTACCGGTATAGGTACATCTTGAAAAGCAGACTCTTCTTCCTGAATTACCGACAAAGCGGTATAATGATGAAGACAAGGTGTAGGGTCGTCAGTTGCTTGGAACACTGACTGAAGATAGTCAGGACGAGAGTGAAATTCCTTTAACATATTTATGTGAAAGGTTTTATGTTTGCCCATGATATCGACAATGTAATCGACATCAGAAATTCTAGAAATTATTTTGAAAGGGCCTTTCCAGGCAATGATTAAATGATTGTCTTTATGAGGGAGTAATACATAGGCCTCGTCACCAGGAAAAAGCTGGTGAAGACGTCGATATTTATTAGCAAAAAGTCGAGCTTTTTCTTTTGCTAATTCAGATGATGTGGTAGCTAACCTACATGCATCTATAATTTTTTTCCTCAAAGAAATTACATACTCATGAGAGGATTGAGTGTCATTTGTAATATCCTCTTCTGTAAGTAGGTCGTGAAGTAATGACATAGGATCACGAGGTTGAATACCGAAGACGAGTTGAAACGATGAAAAACCTGTAGCTTCATTTTGCACCTCTCGATAAGCGAAGAGAGCAGCGGGTAGGACTCTATCCCAATCTTGAGGATGATCCTCAGTAATTTTACCCAATAACTGTTTGAGTGTCCTATTTTGACGCTCAATTAAACCGTTTGACATTGTGTGATAGATAGAACTAAGAGATCTATCGATGTGTAGCATAGCCATGACTTGAGACATAGCTTCAGAATCGAATTGCACACCATGATCAGATAATATTTTACGTGGAAAATCCAAACGTGAAAAAATTAACCATAGTGCATCTGCGACACTAGCAGATGAAGTACTCTTTAGAGGTTTAGCCTCAGGCCAACGAGTACACATATCAATACAAGTGAGAATATGTGTATGTCCTCTAGCAGAAGGTTGAATAGGACCAATAATGTCAATTGCCATTTTCTCAAATGGTCGAATTGGAATGTCAGCAGCTTGAATAGGAGCTGCATGGTATGGACCACGAACCTTAACCTCTTGACATGTAATACAGGAACGACAGTAGATATTAACATCTTTATGAACACCTGGCCAATAGAATGCAGAGCACTCTGGATTTGGTGCGTGAAAAACCCATGTGGCATGCACAATGAGAGTCGTGAGCATGACGCAATATACGAGCTCTCATTGTAGAAGGTACTAAAATTTGAGATCGTATGGATGACGTAGTATGATGTACCACTCTCACTAACACGCCATTCTTCAGTACAAAACTATGTCTAGAGTTTGTTTCTGTGTTTGTAGTATTCATAGCTAATTGAAAAAAAGTTCTTTAATGAATCATCATTTTGTTGTAATGCTATACACGTCTCACGTGATATAGGAGAGTCAACATCTTTATTATTATTAACAGGAGATATTGTTGATGTACTTTGCAACATATCCTTAGCTTGTGCTCTAGTGACAACTGCATTGGCAGAATGCATATGTTGCTTTTCCCAAGCAGTAATTTGCTGTGGGGTACACTCTTTAATTCCATGTATGCAACCAATTATCAAATCACGAATTGGCACATGAAGTAGACAGGCATGTATTTTCCCTGTAAAAAATTGAGTTTTTATATCAATGATTGCTGTAGGAAAAGTCTCAACTGTGCCTCCAAAACAGACACACTTCACAGTTTTCTCCATTGCGCATGACGGGTGGACTAGCGAATGTCTGACGCCGATGTTGCTACAACCTGTATCAAAAAGAACAGAGACAGCTATTCCATTAACAAAACCATTATGTAATTTAAGAGATCCTGTTCCATTATGTGTCGAAGCTGACATTACCGTAGACATTGCATGAAGCCTTGGTAACTCATGTCCGCAACTCAGGGTAGTGATCGCCTTGGGCTGGAATAAAGTTGTGCATTCCTGACAAAATTTAGCCTGCTCAAAATCAAGAGAACAAGATGATGCATTAAGAGGATTAACACTTGTATCCTGATCTAAATTAACCTGAGTATCACGCAGAGCAGAATTTGTCTGATGATGCGACCTACCATTGGAAGATCTATCTCTACCATGAGATCGATTTTGACTATTGTCTCTAAAACTGCTATAATTATTATATCTATTGGGATTACCATTTTGGTTAGCTCGCCAATTATTGTAATGACTATTGTCCCTTTGACCATATTGTTTGTTTGGAGACATATGTCGGTTGTTAGAAAAATTTGATCTGGATTGCCAATTATGGTTGTAATCATTACCTTTATAATTTCCAGGATCATTCTTATAAAAATCCTGTGATCTGTGAGATTGACCCCAATTTTGATTATATGGAGATCCATGTCGAAATGATTTCCCTTTAAAAGAATTGTAATTCTTGTTATCTCCCTTTTTAAAGTTCCTATCATTACTGAGAGAGCGATGACGGAAATGATTTCCTTGTTGCATGGCAAATGCAACAGGCAATTCATCTTTGACAAGAGAATTGCTAACTACCATGTTTGGATGTGCAGTACAATAATTTCTACAGTTTTGCTCCATTTCGTTCATATTTGTTGGTTTACGTTCATGTAAGAACGAAAAAAATAACGGGTTAACCGAAGACAAAACCTTATCACGCAGTAATAAGTCTACAATAGCCTCATAGGAACGTTCTATTTTGGATAGTTCAACCCATCTGTCGAATGTAAGACGTATGAGTGAGATAAAGTCCCCAAAATCCTTTCCACTTTCAGGTTTTAGTGACTTAAACTTTAGCCTATAACCATCCTCATCCAGTTGAAATTTTTTAAGCAAAGCAGCTCTGACAATATTGTAATCAATTTTGTCAGTGTCTTTCAACAGATTAAATACTGTCAATGCTTCGCCTGCAAGTAATGGCAACAAATGTGGGCAATACTGTGATTTGTCAATCTTATTTGCTTCGCATATTGTTTGAAATCTATCCAGATAAAATAGTATGTCGTCTGAATTTTGTTTAAATACTGGCAATTTTAAGTTTACATGCCTAATATTTTCTTTGTTAAAAGAGGTGTGAACAAACTGATCATTTTGAGCATTACCATTATTAGTTAATCTAATTTTTTTCAAGCTCCAGTGCCATCATTTTTTGTTCATGTTGTCTTCTATTTTTATTTTCAGCAGACTCAAGCTGAAATCTTTCATTTTCAGCGGCCTCAAGCTGAAATCTTTTTTCATTTTCTGCTGCGGCTAATTTTCTTTTTTCCATTTAAATTTGATTGTTTTCTTTCATTTTCATCAGTGGCTAATTTCTTACTCTCAAGTTCCATTTCTAATTTTTTTCTTCCAACTTCTGAGCCTTGTCATATTCGACAAGTGCGAATTGTTTGACTTCCTCGGGAGTCATACTAAGGGCTTTAGCTTGCGTAATAAAATAATCCAAAGTTGCCATTATGACAAATGTTTATTTGTAATCATACTTCCTTAGAAAGATTTTATCAAATGATTTAAAATGTATTACTCTTTTATAAGTGCAATAAGTTCCTGTCCATAGAACTGCACCAAATACTTGCTAATTATATTAATAATGTGATTAATCAAAGAATCAAATTATGCATAAAAATAATATCAGAGTATAACAGAAATAAACAATGGAGACAATAGTGACAAGGACGAGATATAAAGGACAAATGACAACGTTCGCAGAAATCAAACAAACCACAAAGTAGAACTAAAAAGAGAATTTTGCAAAGAATGCAATGACAACTGCGAAGAAAAAATTACAAGACAAGTGACAACACAAGTTATAAACACAAATGGTGTATAAAACTAAACGATAGTGAGGTTGAGGGTGACGTTTACAAACAAAATACATCATGCAAATAAGGCACATATAAGAAATTACTACGAAAACAATAATAAAAAACTTGACGATACAGCTAAACAATTAGTTGTCACAGACAACCAAACACAGTGGACTAAAAAATCCTACAGCTAACAGAAGCTGGGTTTCCACTGAGGGAAGTCTGCAAAAGGTGTCCCCACAGAACACCCACGAAGGCCCTGGGGTGAATCTGGGATATTTCCTTCGCAAGCCGCCAAACCCAACCGCCCACATGAAACATGGAATATAAAACATGGAATACACAAATAGACATATTAAAGCAAGGGCTCAACTATACGTGCCACGGTGATAGAACACACACAATTTTACTTATCTTTTTTCCAGAAAAAATTTTCTCTGGTCCTCACAGAGTTTGCGATCTTGGCATTCTGACGCTGCATAAATAAGTAATAATGAACGAGTTAACGTAAAAAGTGACAGTGTCCAAAGTTGATGGTGGTAGATGAGGTCCACTTGACCTTGAATAACCGTTACACTTGATTCCAAGTCCAAGATGTTGTGGCCTTGAAAGCTTAATACATTTCGAACGATTCTTCCCTTGAAACCTGCTACCAGCTGTTGTAGACCTTTTTACAGCACACTGGCCAACCAGATTGTAGTAGTCATTTTTTGTAGTGATGAATAGTTGACTACTAGTGCTAATAACGCGAATGTTATTTGGATATGTGGCGATCAAGCAACAGGAATCTCAACAGGGCACGTCAACAAATAATAGTGCCAAATGAAGCACAATGGAACTCTTGAATGAATTTTAGACACAGTTTATTGGAAAATCACGTTTGACGTACGATAAGACGGGCAGAGTATACATCCTCTGATATGGACGATTTGCATAATAATATACATGGAAAAAATGTTAATATATTATCAATGTTCAGATCGGATAGTCTCATGACAGTCATATTAAAGAACAGACGACAGGACATCGTAAGTAAAGCATCAGTGTTCATGTATGATCAAGCAATTTATATCAGGAGCTTGATTGACATCTAATATTATAACGGTCAACCTCTCAAGGGCAGACATACCCATTATGACCAAGGGTATATGATACATCCAAGAATGTCCCATCTTTAAACGGCCTCGTAAACAATATATTTGGCATATCCGAATATCCTATTTGAGGCATCAAAGTAAACAATACATAGTTATATCCTAAGTCCTGAATTTGACTGACCTCTCAATCATCTGCCGTAATCCACAGGACGGCTAAAATACACTTTATACGTTTGTGATATACTTCTTCCAAAACGGTACGTACTTGCAAATAATCGGCTGGATCCACAAACTTTACTTCAACTTTGATCCATTTCAGTACACCCTAATGGAGGGTCAATAATTCCCCATAGAATGTGCTGACTAGATTCATCTTTGCGAAACCGCAATATAAATATTTATTTTTCATAAGCTCCAATGAACAAAACTTACTGTGAAATTCTCACGGCGATAGCTTCCATCTGGAAGGCCGTATAACATAGACATAAACAGTAGTTTACCCCCAATCTGGGGTTCGAACGAACAGACCAATGTCTGACTTCCATTCCAGCCATCTCTCTCTCTGAGGTCACTGCGTCATCTAGTGTTTAGCAACAAAACGCAAAAATACCAGTGCACAAATATGTGCGCTTCCGTGCGCGATGAATTTAATTACGAATATATTCTTACCACATTAGTTGATGCGTACCATCTTAACAGAAGTCAGACTCATGTCTACTTTACTACTGTTAAGGACCCAAAAAGGACGCAACATGGTCGTTGTTACCAAACAGCGTTTACGTTATTAGTAGAAATCCCTAAAGTCTGCTATTGAAGACAGACATACTTTTGTCGGAGCCAATTGTGTGTCTTGCCCCAAGTCGTGGGAAGACTTCATGTAAAGATATTTATACACCTCCTTGTATGGAGCGTCTACTTTAGCCAACACCTGGCTCGATTTTATATCGGATTTGATGTTAATTGTGTCGTGAGAAGATTTGGCTGTACTTCGGCACACATATGTCATGTCGTGTCGCTAGTGGGTTCCAGATTCTTGCCGACTGTTATCGGGATCATCCTGCTATATACATTTACAGGGTTCAGTCAACAAAACCCTTTCATATTATTCAAAGCTCTGTCATGAAAACCAAAATGGTAGAACTGCTCACCGTAGAGCTCGTCGCCGTCATTGAGATGTTGGTGGTTAGAGAGTGTCGGTCAAGTTCATGATTGAAGATATATAATAATACAAAGTACTTTGATGCCATGATGTTATAACCTGTACTACTGATGTGATATACCTACTACGCCATGACCATGATCTAATGTACTTCTTCGCTGAATAAATGTGTATACTGTGATGTCAAACCATGACTCCAATTCAGATACATTACCCGTTGGTCAATGTTATGACCCTATCGTTCCAGTATGTGACATTGCCTATTACCATCGATTCATCTATACTTACTTACTTAGTCGTTCCCCTTCTACCGTGAGGTGTAGAGGTTTGGAAGAGAGAGCACCAGACTATTCTATCGGCTGTCTTCCTCCTGGCCTGGTTCCATTCTAGTCCTCGATCCTTCAAAGATTGTCTAATGTTGTCCTCCCAGCGGACTCTGGGTCGTCCTCGGGGTCTGGATCCTTGGCTCTTTGTTTCCCATGCTTGTCGTGGTAGCCGATCTTCTCCCATTCTGCAGACATGGCCAAACCATCTTAATTGGGACTGTTCTACTTGGGTCTGCAGGGGGTAGGATTTAAGGCCTTGACGTATCGTCTGGTTGCGTACCATGTCTCTTCTTGTTACTTCAACCACCTTCCTCAGATACCTCATTTCTGAGGTTTGGATCTGGCTTTTATGGGTTGTAGTCATTGCCCATGACTCGCATCCGTATGTCAAGACTGGGACATAGGTGGAGCGGTATACAGCCATCTTCGTTTTCTTACCAACCTCTCTCTTGCTGAGGAATCCTCGATTTATGGCCTGAAAAAGTCTCCCAGCTGCTGCTTTTCGAGTGGCCAACTCTTCTTTGATGCCTCCCTTTCGGTCTATAATAGCTCTGAGGTATTTAAAGTGGTCCCGATAATACCACAGCACTCTAATATTGGTGGTAACATTAGACCATGCGGTCACATACGCCCCGGGCTACACTAATGTATCCCAAAGAGAGACATTTGCGGACAATCAACTAACTACCTCATGCTAGTGACTTATAAACAACTAACCTATTGGTAGGGGCTCTGAGAGAAAATTTAAAAAAAAAATGTATTCGTGAAACGAGGGATCCCAGTAGATTTGTAATGTGTAAAACGGGGGACACATACAATGTGTTAATACACTTTGCCATTAAACAGTATGGATGTACGCTACTTCTCAACAATATCAATATGAACAACGCTGTGAATCAGTCATCACCATAATGCTAACATTTTCAAAAAGTTGCAAACGATTTTCATCGGTTGTGCAAACAACACAAACAAAAACACAATACTTTGGCAATATTCAACGGAAGTGACTAATATTCATTAAGTATTCAACAATCTTACATGTAATAGCTGCAGCGAACATCAGCCTAACTGCATAGAACTAATGGTCAAACATCAGACCGTGGGACGCAAAAAAAAAAAAAAAAAAAAAAAAAAAAAATATATATATATATATATATATATATATATATATATATATATATATATATATATATATATATATATATATATATATATATATATATATATTTATCCACTATGACATGGGGATATACAAACAAGGCAATATTAATCTATAATTTTGTAATGAAATATGAACTGGAGCTGTACGCTCTCATAACTGTCAATATAGAATGTGGTAAACATAATCATATGATATAGGCGACTCCATCCTGCCATTGCGGTCAATAATTTACCAGGATGTATATGGGTCTTAAACACCAAAAATCTGGACAAGTTGTGGTGAACTGTCTATGTGTTCGTCGTAAAATCTAAATGTAGAATTATTAATCTGGTTATATGGAGTTACAAATTATTTATTTAAAAAAAATGTCTCTAATCTCCATCTTATGTAATGGTCAATACTATGAGGGAGGACAACAATACCGATACAAATAAGTATCGGGTGGTGGAGTATGAACGATCTGTAACCGAGCTGGTTACGGCATCAATTTGAAGATATGTGGCCGTGTAGGTTATACGGCACTAGTAGTTATATTGATTTTATTTAGTCAGAGTTAATCCTTAATATGTCGTTGTGGTTCAAGTGCTAACTGGCCTTTCGCCAGAGATGGTAATTCTTGACCTTTACTCAGTTTTTCAACCCAGGAATGTTCTTCCCTTTGAGTTTGGTGATAAGCAAAACAGTTTCAGCACAACAACGTATATCCACAAGAAATTATTGTAAAGTTCCACAAACAGCTATGTAGAAAAATTCAATTACAGTTTATTGATGTAATTAGACAAACACTGTAAATTTCTCAAATGATGATTGGTTATCCAAGATGAAAAAATATGTAATCCAACTAAATAATATATATTTAAATCCAAATAGAATAAATTTACTGATTTATCTACTCAAAATCTTGTCTTGGTATCCTCAAAGACGAAGTTCACCTAACGCTATCTATAAAAATCCTCTAGTCTAAAGTTATGGTTTCATTAGAATCATAAATCCTGAATTCTCTGCCTATCGCCCAAAACTCTTCTATTTATACTATTTCTTCTTTTTTCCCCGCCTTTTTTCACACGACCCGTCCTTTTTTCACACGGTACAATAATTAACATTTGCACTCCTCTCCTCAGCTTTTTGACCTTTTTGCACACGACATTCTGTTATTTCGACTTTTTTTTCACATGTGTGATCTTTTCCAACTTAACAATAGGATAAAAACAAACCAGATCACACAAACATTCATTTCCCACTATCGCGCTTATAAAACCCATTCATTATTATCTGGGACTGACCTACGTTTGCCCTGAACTTTGAATGAATACTGCGTTTTGTGTAAAAACGTCTTATTTGCTTTTAAGGTCTGGCATTCTTACATGTAGCATATTATAGCACGCATAAATGCTTAGCATGGAAGTAGGAGGGACAAAGCTAGCGTGAAAGGCCAAGCAGTCACAGATCTCAGTAACACATGAACCGAGTACCAAACTGTTTATAGGTTCGTCATCAAATGGAAAATCTGCATACAAATGCAAGTTCAATATAATGGACAACAATTGTTAAGAAAATATACTGCAGCGTTCCGCTTACAACGTGACATAGGTCAGAAAAATACAGGTACATCAATATGTGATGTTTATTTCTCAATACAAGGTTTATCAACATGTGAACATATCCGTTATCATGTTAACGATTTTGCATGGAATCGTCATGTTTTGCATGTAACAATGTAGTATTTCGTCAATCTGCGAACTGTGTTGAATAGTATATAAGTTATCACAACTTATCAAAATGTGTCACCTAGTCAAACTTTAGGTAAAAGTATATACTTTCTCTGTTCCAAAAGTAAGTGTACTAATTTGCCTATGTACGACTAGACAAAGTAACACCTCATTGGTGGATATCGGCGCATGGGTAGAGACCTTAGCTGCATGTCTAGGCTTGTTTCATCTCGATCAGTTGAGTCATTTTCGCGCTACTGCAGTTTGTGTAAGGTCATGTTTTAATACCTCGTTACGTTTGCGATGGAGCGAAATATCGAACAACGGTACGCTATCAAATTTTGTGTGAAACTCAAGAAGTCTGCCACCGAGACATTTGAAAATTTAACCGAAGCTTATGGAGATGCCACTCTATCGAGAAATATGGTTTTTAGGTGGCACAAAGCTTTCAAAGAGGGCCGAGAAAATGTTGAATATGAACCTTGTTCCGGAAGGCCAATCTTGTCAACAAACGATCAAAATGTGGAAGTTGTGCGAGCTGTGATGGCGAAAGACTGCCGATTGAGTGTCAGGATGATTGCAGAACAAACTGGCTTGGAAAAAAATGCAGTTCATAGAATTTTAACAAACGTTTTGCACATGCGAAAAATTTGTGCACAACTGGTGCCCAAAGACTTGTCTGTGGAGGGAAAAGAGAAACGGTTGGAAATTTGTCAGGATTTGCTGAGAAGACTCGTCATTGAACCAAATTTCTTGGATAAAGTAATTACAGGAGACAAATCATGGATGTTCGAGTATGATTCCGAGACCAAACGGCAAAGTGCGGAATGGTACACGATAAATTCTCCTAGTGCAAAGAAAGCATGTATAAGCAGATCCAGGATGAAAACGATGATTATAATTATCGTTTTTTACGACAGCCGTGGAATTGTGCACAAAGAATTTGTACCTCCAGGACAGACAGTTAATCAGGCCTTCTACAAAGATGTCTTGGAACGACTTCGAAAACGGGTCCAGCGAGTCCAAAGGGACACTGCAGATGTGTCTGGGTGAGCAAGTAACGGGATTGTAGTTAAGGCATCCTTCAGGTATTTGAAGGATTTCTGGCATTCAGGTGTCTATTTAAAAAGAGCATACTTTTTTGTCAGTTCTATCAGGGGCGTAGCGGCACGGGAGAAGTTAATTATGTGGTGTCTATAGTAGCCGCAGCACCCAATGAAACCTCTCACCTGCCGTGCTGTACTGGGACTCGGCATTTCCCTGATAGCCTTTACTTTATCTTCGTCTGGACGTATACTATCAGCATTTATAACAAAACCCAAAAATTTTGTTTCTTCTTTGAGAAACTCACATTTGCTTAACTTGAGTCTGATCTGGTGTTTCCTGAGCCTGTTAAATACTAGTTCCACTTTGTGAAGATGGTCCTCAATGGTTCCCGCTGTATGAATTAATATGTCATCGATATACGCGAGTGCGAAAGGTTGCATCTCCTTCAACACCTGATCTATCAATGACATATATGTTGCCGGGCTTCCCTTGAGGCCAAAAGGCATGACATTCTATGAGTAACTGCCCATGTGTGTAGCAAATGTGGACTTCAGTCTAGCCTCTGGTGTCATGGGGATACACCAGAACCCTGACCTAGCATCTAAGGTGGTAAAGTATATTGAGCTGCCAAGGGTCGCGAGAATGTCATCAATTCTGGGTAGTGGGTAGGAGATTGACTTCATGATTCTGTTCAAAGCGTGGTAATTGCAGCAGAATCTATTCGATCCATCCTTCTTCCCAACTATGACGATAGGTGAAGACCATGATGATATGGAACGTTCAATGATGCCTGCTGATAGCATCTCATTAATGGATCTTTCCACTATCTCTCTGTTTTTGAGTGGGGTGTGGTAAGGTTTTAGGCTAATAGGCTCTTCGGTAGTGGTATTATTTTCCATTTGGACTGTTGATGTACGACCCAATTCCAAATCATTTAAGGCAAAGACATCTTGATGTTTTTTCACAAAAGCGGCGAGTGTTTGTTGGTGTTGGTCTGTAGTATGTAAGGTGTCCAACAACTGTGATAATCTGTTTTCGGTATTTGTTTTTTTGTCATTATACATACTTGTATTTGATCGTTGTGTTTGACAATTCACTCCTCTTTCGTGAAAATGGTCCAGTGATCTCTCTGATTCTCTCTGGCAATATTTATTGTTGCTCTCTGGTTCTCTCCAGCAATATCTATTGTTGCTCTCTGACTCTCTCCGGCAATATGTATTGTTGCTCTCTGGTTCTCTCATGATATATCTATTGTTGCTCTCTGGTTCTCTCCGGCAATATTTATTGTTGCTATTTGATTTTCTCAGGCAATATGTATTGTTGCTCTCTGGTTCTCTCTGGTAATATTCATTGTTTCTCACATTTATGTGTCTGATACTTCGATTGGTGGTGATTGGCGGGCGCTGGTATCTCCAGTTAGGTGTCTGCCATCGTCTGTACGGTACAAAGTTAATGTTCTGGGGTTGATTGCAAGTGACCATATTCACGCATCATTTGATTTCCGGTTGACGTCTATCCAAGGAAATAGACTTTCATGACTGTTGAATTATAAGCTGGTCTTCCATGTCTGCATAATTCAGCTGATAATCCTTGTCGCTTGCGGGGTCCTTGTAGCTGCTGTTTTTCCTGGACTTGTAGCATTGCCCTCTAGGGAATCGACTAGTTGTACTTGTTCTCATCTGCTGTGGATATCCTCCAGGCAGTTGAGAATACTGTTGGTCACCAAATAATGCAGGTGTGGGGTGTGGCATGGGAGCTGACAAGGAATAGGAGACTGATGGGTATCAGAGTGTGACATGATCTGCCAATTCTTCCTCCACCCTCCTACCGTTCTACATTCATTTTTCAACCATTTTCGGTTGTTAACTGACACTTCTGTTACTTCCCTATGTTGATGTTATTTATTTGCAGTGTCATTCCTATCCTTATTTGACCAACAAAATTTCTTACTGCTATCCAATGGTGTCTTCTATTTAGACTACTCCATTCTGCTCCTGTTTTGACAGTGGCTCTTTCCCATTTTCTATGGAATGGTTGACAATCATATTGCTGTTGTTGCTGTAGTGTATACGCTTGTTGTTGCTGCTGCTGTTGTTCTTGACTTGGATCAATTATAGTGATTATTCCTGTCTGCTTTCACTAAAGAAAAGGGCTGGTCACAGCGCCAAAATGACTTGATATGTGCCCGCGTCAGTTAAATGCACAAGTAGTTATATTGATTTTGTTTTCAATCAGAGCTAATCCTTTATATGTTGTTGTTCAAGTGCTACAGGCCTTCCACCTGAGATGGAGATACTTGACTTTTGCTCATTTTCCTTTCCAGGTTCGTTCTTACCCTTTTAGGTTTAGTGATAAGCAAAACGGCCTCAAAATGACAAGGTATATCAAATGAAAAACTGTAACGTTCCAAAAACAGCAAAGCAGTAAATTCAACCAGAAGTTTATTGAACGTCATTCGACAAGCACTTTTATTTTCACAATGACATGATCGTTTACTTACGTATAAACAAAATAGTGAGTTATATCCAAACGAAAAAGAAACTACTTATCTTCATAATCTCCAAGACGAAACTCGAATCTGGCTTGCCTAACACAACACAATGAATACCTAGCAAATCTCTCCTTTTCTCGCATTTTTCCACCTTTTATACAGTTCCTTCTTTTTCCTGCCATTTTACACACATCTCGCTCATGTTACACACGTCTCTCTGTTTTTGAGATTTTGCACACATCTTTCTGTTATTTTGACATTTTTCACACACCTCTCTTTTCCACCATAACAATGGAAAAATAACCAAGATCACAACTCTCATTTCGCACTTCCCGCGCATAACACCAATTTATTATTATTTTCTGGGACTGCTCTACGATGCCTGCTCACAGCCGTGACTGCTAACTGAACTTTTAATGATACTGAGTTTTGTGTGAAAACGCCGTATCTGCTTTTAATGTCTGTCATTCTTATATGTGTTAGAGACCTCAATTATACTGGGTCTCAGCTTTATGTTGTGGAAATTACCAGTTTGCTTCCTTGCTACCTGTGCCTTCCCTAACACACAGCAGTAGTCAGGTACCCACATATACAGCTGGGTAGACTGGAGCATGATGTGACCTGGATTCGAACCAAGTCTCTTTGTCCTGAGAACCAAACTCTAATCACAATTAGAAATTTATATTGATAAAATGTTATTTCACAACAAACGTGCTTACACAACAGTACACAACTTATTTGAGTGGTCCCCTTCCATCTACGGTGTCTACGCCACATCCTTGGTATTTGTGGAAGGACAAAGTGACAAATGTCAAGATGCTGGCCTTAAACAGAGCAGACTATGCTGGCTTGGCCATGTATGCTGCATGGAAGATGGTCTCATCCCCAAAGATATTTTCTATGGACAACTGGCAGATAGCAAAAGAACAGTCAGACGACCACAGCTGAAGTTCAGAGATGTGTGCAAGAGAGACATAAATCCAGCAATCTGGGAGGATGAAGCTGCCAGTTGCACCAAGTGGTGATGCTTCCTATGGCACCACCTCAAATTGGGCACAACGAAGCTCTCACAACAAGCAGAAGAGAAAAGAACACACCAAAATAAACACCAAGCCAAAAAAAAAAAAAAAAAAAGCTGAGGGGGAACATTTCAGGGACCCATTCCTATAGTTATTTATGACTGAAGGGGCTAATACTAAACTATATTTCAGTGGTCAGTATAAAGATACCAGCTTTTGTTTTAAAAATGCAGAACTGAGGGACGGACATATTCAAAGCCCACAAATATATGTACATAAATATGATTTTTATATAATTAAATGTAACACAAACTTTGAGAAACTTAATTAATAAAGCACATCAACAGATATAACACTCAAAGATATGATATACGAGGGTTGCTCAGAAAGTAATGCCCCACATTTTTTTCTCAGAACCTATTTATTCACAATGTATGAAATTCACGCACAGTATAACTGTATGTATCCTTTACACATGCTATTTTTCCCCATAATCTCTGTCCACTTCTATGGCCTTATGCCAGCGCAAAACAAAGGCATGCATGCCTTCCCTGTACAAGCTCGTATCCTGTTCATGTACCCACGTCCTCACTGCACGAATTATGCTCTCGTCATCTTCAAACCTTGTCCCATGCAGTGCATTCTTCAGTGGCCAAAAAAGATGAAAATTGGAGGGTGCCAGATCAGGACTATAGGGGGGATGGGGGAGCATAGTCCAACCAAATTTGGCAATTGTCTTCTGAGTTTTCAGACTTGTGTGAGGGCGGGCATTGTCGCGCTGGATCAATATGTCTACTGCATTCCTGTTAGACCACACTCACTGATAGCACTGTTTGAGTTTGATGAGGATTTTGATGTACACGTCCAAATTGATTGTCTCACCTCTGGGCATCACATTCCCAAGAATCACTCCATCAATGTCCCAAAAAGCGATCATGACCTTTCCGGCAGAGGGAGTTGTCTTGAATTTCTTTTTTCATGGTGATTGTGGATGATGCCACTCCATTGACTGCCTTTTTGTCTCCGGCTCAAAATGATGCAGCCAGGTTTCGTCACCTGTGATGATCCGGGACAAAAAGGCCTCCCCCTCTGCATAAAAATGCTCCAACAATTCAGAACAGATGGTTTTCTTTTGATGTCTGTGGTCGGTTATGAGACTTCGAGGAACCTATATTGCGCATGCCTTTGAATATCTGAGAGTGTCGATAATTGCCATCGCACTTCCATTGCTGACTGAAAGCTGTAAGGCCAATTGTCAACTTGTGATGCGATGATCCTCAGGAATAATAGCATCGGCGTGCTGCAACATGTCTGGGCTGGTGGCTGTGGTAGGACACCCAGACCGCAGCCGATCATGCAACTCCATCTCTCCACTTCCTGATGCCGTAACTCTCTTAACCCAGCATCCAACGGTGCTCCTATTGATTGCACAACTTCTATTCACAGCACACAAACGTTTGTGAATGTTCCCCACACTTTCTTTCTCTGCCACCAAGAATTCAATTACAGCTCATTGTTTGTAACACATATCGTACACAGATGCCATTTTCACAGATGAATACAGTGGCACTATCTGTCGGATGACTGTGAAATTATGCACATGTGCACAGGAAACATCAGTGTTGTTACGTGTAAATTTTCGCTTTGCTATCTTTATTCTGGGATGAGAAAAAAAATAGTTGGGGCATTACTTACTGAGCAACCCTTTTCTATATATATTTATATATATAAAGTCAATAGATTCAATTACCTGAGCATGTTAATAACAAAGCATGGAAGATGCATCTCAGGAGAGAAGAGTAGAATAGACCAGGCAAAAGCAGTATTCTATAAAATTAGAAGTATTTTGTTAACAACTTTTTGTCAATGAAGGTAAGATAAAGAGATCTTCAGTGTTATATAAAAAAAATCCTGACATACAGAAGTGAGGCATGAACAATTATTAAACGAGTAGGAAAGGCACTAGAGGCCACAAAGATGTGGTTTTACAGAAGAATGCTAAAAATACCATGGACAGCCAAAAAGAGTAATGAGGATGTCCTGAAAGAGGCCATTGCACAAAGAAAAACTTATTTCACAAGTTAGACAGAAACAATTTACTGTTTTTGGGCATGTTATGAGAAGAGAGATATATATATATATATATATAAATTCATGAAATCATTACCTTTCAGCTATCCAAGAAGCATAGGCCTTCAGCAAATACAAGCCAAGTCTTTTTGTTCTGTGCCATCCACCCAAGGCTTTTCTGTCTCTTCTCTATACCTCTCATTTCTGTTTCTTCTCTATACTTCTCATTTCTGTCTCTTCTCTATACTTCTCATTTCTGTCTCTTCTCTATACTTCTCATTTCTGTCTCTTCTCTATACTTCTCATTTCTGTCTCTTCTCTATACTTCTCATTTCTGTCTCTTCTCTATACTTCTCATTTCTGTCTCTTCTCTATACTTCTCATTTCTGTCTCTTCTCTATACTTCTCTTGTCTGTCTCCATATATTTTCTGGTCTTCCTCTACCACTCTTACCCAGGGCAGTCCAGAATAAGGAATGCGGCATAGTAATGCTATCAGCCAGATTTTTAAATGTGTTTCCATGGTGAGAAATTAGATAGGGGCTTTTCTGCTATGGTAAAGAGCAGAATCGTCATCGAACATAGAGCGGCTTACAAGATAACAACTTCCAGCATGAGAATGGAGGAAGTGGTAGTTACTGCAGCCTTACTATTGATATCTGAAACTTCATTAAGAAAGGCAGTCACTGTACATGTAAGGCCTCTCTCCAGTATGTATTCTTTTGTGTTTCTTCAGGTAAGAAGACCGTGTAAACCCTACTCCACAAACATCACACTTGTAAGGCTTCTCTCCAGTATGTACACTATTGTGTTGTTTCAGGTCAGAAGACTGTGTAAACCCTACTCCACAAACATCACACTTGTAAGGCTTCTCTCCAGTATGTATTCTTTTGTGTCGTTTCAGACTAGAAGACTGAGTAAACATTACTCCACAAACATCACACTTGTAAGGCTTCTCTCCAGTATGATCTATTTTATGCACTTTAAGACCAGAAAACTGTGTAAACCCTACTCCACAAACATCACACTTGTAAGGCTTCTCTCCAGTATGTACTCTTTTGTGTTGTTTCAGGTCAGAAGACCGTGTAAACCCTACTCCACAAACATCACACTTGTAAGGCTTCTCTCCAGTATGTACTCTTTTGTGTTGTTTCAGGTCAGAAGACCGTGTAAACTTTACTCCACAAACATCACATTTGTAAGGCTTCTCTCCAGTATGTATTCTTTTGTGTTTCGTTAGACTAGAAGACAGAGTAAACCCTCTTCCACAAAGATCACACTTGTAAGGCTTCTCTCCAGTATGTAATATTTTGTGTTGTTTCAGACCAGAAGACTGAGTAAACCCTCCACCACAAAGATCACACTTGTAAGGCTTCTCTCCAGTATGTATTCTTGTGTGTTGTTTCAGACCAGAAGACTGAGTAAACCCTCCTCCACAAAGATCACACTTGTAAGGCTTCTCTCCAGTATGTATTCTTTTGTGTTGTTTCAGACCAGAAGACTGAGTAAACCCTCCTCCACAAAGATCACACTTGTAAGGCTTCTCTCCAGTATGATCTATTTTATGCACTTTAAGACCAGAAAACTGTGTAAACCCTACTCCACAAACATCACACTTGTAAGGCTTCTCTCCAGTATGTATTCTTTTGTGTTTTTTCATGTAAGAAGACTGTGTAAACCCTACTCCACAAACATCACACTTGTAAGGCTTCTCTCCAGTATGTCTTCTTTTGTGACGTTTCAGATTAGAAGACTGTGTAATCTTTACTCCACAAACAACACACTTGTAAGGCTTCTCTCCAGTATGTATTCCTTTTAGTTTTATTGGAGTAGAACAATGTGTTAGCATTACACCACAAACATCATGTTCATAAAGGTTCTGGATTTGTTTACTTTGCACGTCGTTAACAAATCCACAACTCATATCAACCCCATCACACTCACCATGTTTCTTTCTGATGTCATATGACCCACTTTCATTTTGAATTGTGACCTTAAAATCATTCTGAGTCTCATCAATGTTTGCTGATCTGTCATGACTAGTAATGGGATGCACAGCTACATCATTTCCAGTTGTTCCAGACTCATCATAATTGTCATTTGTCAACAATGCAAAACTGGTATAATCATTCTTGCACAATCTTTCCTTGATGTTGATGCCCTGGGCTTGGTATGGCACATCTGAAATTATATGGGATTTAGATAGAAATAAATAACTAAGCAGACAATTATTAGAGGTCTTAAAATGTGTAGCCCTATAAAAGACATAGCTGAATAAAAATTTAAAATTGGGGATAGTAAGCCATTATGACAGCATCACATTTCATTCTATATCTTCAATATCCATTAGTAAAATAAATTGTTAATTTCCTTCATTATGTGCACATTTTTTTAAACAAATGTTTACATTAATGTCTGCACAGATTCACTTTGCGTCTAACGAATGTTGCCACATTTTGCTGAATGTCATGAGTGGACATATTATGGTATATTTTTTAGAAAATTCACGTTAAATTTATTTATGGGAATCATGTCAAGATGTCTTGCAAACAAAAAAATTATTTAAAAATAAAAAACCAAAGCAGCTTTAAAAGCAAACATTTCTTACAAGAATCAAATAACGGTGAAATGCTATGTTTTTTTTTTAATGGCAGAAGTCTTTAACTGCTCAATGTGAAAAAGTTTAAGGGTAAAGGTTAAATACTCTGCTGTATCAGTGTGATGTGGCTGGCACCAAACTGTACTGGCTACTGCTGCACCTTTGGATCTACCAGTTGCTTGGAGAGGGGTAACATGCTGCCTGGGCAACAGCTTGATCTCCATATAACTGTGCCCAAGCTCACAATCTGGACAAGACACTCCAGCATCACCCTATAAGTGTCGGCCCAACACGGGCAGTAGCATTAACAGTTATATGCTTCTTGCCAACCTGACATAGGGCATGGGGGCAGGGGTTACTTCCGATGGGGGGAAAGGTTCTAGGTTCTCACTGGACAGCTACCACCTGCTTCAAGCTAGGCAATCCCCAGTCAATTAGGTGTTGTCCCACCACTGTTAGCTTTCCCCATTGGGTGCATGGAGACTTAGGTCAAACCCAAACTGTGAACAGAACATTTCATACCAAGCAATAATCACAAAAAGAGAAGTAATAGAAAGACATAAAATATCAGATTGGAATGTTGGAATGTCTGGACTATGTTGACTGGATTATTTTAAAAACCTGTGGTACATAAACGATGTCAGGAAGACAGCCTTATCAATGACAAAATTAAACAAGTTCAGGTGGATATAGCAGCACTTCAGGAAATGCACCTGGCAGGCTCTGGAATGGTGAGTAAGAAGAACTATACATTTTATTGGCAAGGGAAAGACCTTAATAAAACTAGAGGACACAGAGTAGATTTTTAAAAAATCGCAAATTAACATAGGTTGAACCAGGTGAGAATGAATCAGAACACCTGATAGCACTCCACCTGCAAACTAGCACAGGTTCCATTACTCTTGTCAGTGTGTATGCTCCTACATTGTACTCTGCCTCAGTAGCTAAAGACAAGTGGTATGAGAATCTAGCAGCAGTCATCAAAAGCACACCTAGGCAAGAAAAACTTGATCTCTTTAGAGACTTCAATGCTAGAGTAGGTGTCGATAATGTTTTGTGTCAATCATGCATGGGCAAGTTTGGTATTGGCAGGATGAATGACGGTGTACTCATCCATAGAAAAAAGCGAGTTGCATGATACTGTGGTTTCCGGTGAGCCTTCTGGCCCAGTATCTACGACTTTAGCACCTCTTCAATGGGAGAGTGGGCTCATCCCTAATCTGTTTATGTTCCCAGTAGTAGACTATTTGCAAGCAGCCTGGGGGTGTCACTGCTCTGCGCGGACCTTGTTTACCGAGGCGGCGTCTGAGCTCGTATGGTGAAAATATGGTTGCATTATCTTCAAAATAGACCTGCCTTTACCATGGCTTTTCTGCCATCCTGCAACTTTGAGTTAGGGAGTTCTGAGCTCCAGTCTCTTTCCCAGGCATTTTATCCTGGCCCGGCACGCATACAGAGGACCCCACTTCTGGTTCTGTTAGCAGTTGGGGATAGGTGGGGTGGCATACTGTGCATTCCACGTCATCCAGGGGGGGCTCTCCAACTATGCAGAGCTTGCACAATGCTGTGCTCTGATTCTGGGCTCTCCCAAGGAATCCTCACGTCCTGCACAGAGCCATTTCCAGATACCCACCACCAGCCATCCCTCCATTGTAGAAATCTCCTGCATGCGGCCATCCAGTCAAGAGCCAGTATTAAGTCTGGTGCTAATGTGCTTCCCCCAAGCTTAGTGTGCAATGATGGGTTCTCAACATGCTGCAACACAGGGGGGATTGTGATGCTCAACCATATCTCTCAACTCTGCACCGATAAGTGACATCGGGGACTTAACTGTGTCTCAGTACTGGGAGGCCCCATTTCTGGGTACACCACACACAGCCAATTGAGGCAGCGGTCGTCGTGGGTGAAGCAGGATGAATGAAAATGGACAATGGCTCTTGGAGTTGTGTGTCCATCATGACCAACACCTACTTTCAGACATAACCCCAGCTAAGGTGTCATGGAGACACCCAAGATCCAAGCACTGCCACCAACTGAATCTGATTCTTGTTAGAAGACCATTTCTCAAGTCTGTGCTGTCCACGTGCTCGTACCATAGTGCAGACTGTGATACAGATCACTCCTTCTTCTTCTTCTTTAATCATTAGCCACTGACCGTCAAAGCAGTCAGTGGTCATCATACCTGGTGGCATCTTGTAGGGCAACAGCAAATTGATTCCACTTTGCTCAGTAGGTGGCGAACCTTCATACAGTGCCCCAACTCTGGTTCATTCTTTGCATCTCAGCCTCCACAGTCCACTGCCAAGTTGTTTTTGGTCAGCATATCTTTCGTTTTCCTTCAGGGGTCCATAAGATAACTGTTTTTGTGATGGCATCGGGGTCTCTTCTGAGGACATGGCAAACCCAGCTCCAGCGTCTGCCAGCTTTGGTGGTGTGCATGTCCTCTTGCTTGCTCCGAGTAAGCAGATCTTGGTTGGTGATGGTATTCGGCCAAAAGATTCCGTGAATTTTTCTTAGGCATGTTGTGTGAAAAGATGGCAATTTTGACATTTCCTTCTCTGTAACTCTCCAGCATTCCACACCATAGAGAAGCACAGAAATCAAACAGCTCTGATAAAATCTTAATTTTGTCCTTGTGCTATACTGAGAGGACCTCCAGATGTTGTTTAGACTAACAAAGGCTGTTCTTGCTTTGTTCATTCTGTTGTTGATGTCTTTGCTTGCTCCATCGTCTGGTGTTACCTCATCCTAGGTATGTGAAGGTGTCTGTCTGTTCCAGTTGCTGATTCCTTACTGATATGGGCTCAGGGTTGCTAACATTGAGCGTCATGACCTCAGACTTATTAAGTCTATCCGTTTTTTCCTGGATGTATTGGTGTGAATGTACTAGTAGTGCAATGTCATCTGCATATTCCAGATCTTCTAATGTAGAAAATGTAGTCCATCTTATTCCTCTTGGACTACCCTCTGTTGTCTGGCGCATCACCCAGTCTATGACTGTTAAAAATAGAGTGGTTGATAAGGGGCATTTCTGTAATACTCCTGTCTTCACCTCAAAGGTTAGGTTGCTCTGCCCAACACTACACGTAAAGTTGGCATTAAGGCTTTTTATGATTGACACTATGCAGCTTGGAATTCCATAAGCCCTCAGTATTTTTCATAAACTGTCTCTATGTATACTGTCAAAAGCCTTTTCAAAATCAACGAAATTAATGTACAGCTGTCTTTGCCATTCTGAGCACTGCTCTATAATGTTCCTGAGAGTGAATGTATGATCTACACATCTTCTGTTCTTTCTAAATCCTGCTTGTTCTTTCAACAGTTTGTGGTCTACTGCTTTTGAAATTCTCTGTATAATTATCCTGCCTAGTATTTTGCTGGGAACTGAGAGAAGAGTGATTCCTCTCCAATTATTGCAGTCTGCAAGATCTCCCTTCTTGGGCAATTTGACAATTATTCCTTTGTTCCACTCCATTGGTGTTGTCCCTGTTTTCCAGCCTTGTGCAAATAGTGGTTCTAATAGTTCTGCTGCTAGTTCAGGGTCTGTGTTAAGTAGCTCTGCATTTAAGTTATCATGGCCAGGAGCTTTTCCATTCTTTAACCCTTTGATTGCTGTGAAGATTTCTTCTTTTCATGGAATGTCTGTATTAACATCTAGAACGCTTTCAGCCTCAGGAACATTCAATTGTGTCTCTGGTGGTTCCTTGTTCAGAGTTTCTCTGAAATGCTCTGCCCATCTTGTTTCCTGTCCCTCTGCTGTTGTGATGAGATTTCCTTGCTTATCTCTTACTAATGTAATGTTTTTGCACCTCGTTTTCCACTGATGATTTTAGTTATTTCGTATACTGTGCTTTCTTCATTTCTCAGTGCTGCCTCTTCTGCCTGTCTTGCAAGATCATCTAGGAACTTCCTTTTGTTGGCTTGGGTTTGGCGTTTAACTTCCTTATCTAGCTGACTGTACTGTTCACTATATAGTTGCTTTAACCTGGGGGACTTCGCTTCTGTTTTCTTTCTTTTCATTTCCTTTCTCATTGTTATGGTGTTTAATGTTTCTGGTGTTATCAAGTCTTGCTTCTTCCTTTCCTGGAATCCCTAGCATGATTTCTGCATTTGTTATATATTGTTGAAATTCTGGTCTATATCATCAGTCAATGTCTTTTCCTGACTTTTGGCAAATTGATATCGCTTCTGTATATCAGCCACAAAAGCTTTCCTGGTAAGGTGGTGCTTCAATTTGCTGTTGTCAAACCTCTCCTGTGTAGTTACAGTTGGTCCAGCCATTCTGAGTTTCACTTTCAGTTTTGCTACTACTAAATGGTGATCACTTCCCACATCTGCACCTCTTCTTACCTTCACATCTTGTAATGAATGTCTCCATCTACCATTAATCATGGTGTGGTCTATCTGGTTTCTGTCCCAACCATTTGGTGATACCCATGTTAATTTCTTTGTGTGAGAAAAGTGTTCCTCCAATGACCAGGTTGTTAATGCTACAGAAACTTATGAATTTATCCCCATTTTTGTTTGGTGTTCCGCTGCCGCATTTCCTAATTATTCTTTCATTATATGTATTGTGTGTTCCAACTTTCGCATTCAGGTCTCCCATTACTATGATAAGATCATATCTAGGTGTGTCTTCCATTTATTTCTGCAGTTGTTGATAGAATTCATCCTTGACCTCTTCGTCGCTGTCATTCGTTGGTGCGTAGCATTGTATTATTGTAGTGTTGGTGAATCACCCTCTCAATCTTATTCTTATCAGTCTGTTGTTGATGGGTTTCCATTCCAGTAATGTCCTTTCTATTCCTTTCTGTAGAATAATGGTTACACCTTCATTGTGCTGTCCATCCTCTCTTCCAGAGTAAAGTACTGTTTCTCCTGTTGCTGTTTTAACTTTTCCTGCCCCTGTCCATCTGCTCTCGCTTATCCGTAGAATGTGTAATCTA